>JAJAGP010002442.1:0-114402 GCA_025084515.1 Ancistrus triradiatus | reverse complement strand
ACACCGCTCGGGCAACAAATGAGTGGCTCCGGAAAAAGCATTTCAAGGTCCTGGAGTGGCCTAGCCAGTCTCTAGACCTCAACCCCATAGAAAATTTGTGGAGGGAGTTGAAAGTCCGTGCTGCCCCAAAACATCACTGCTCTAGAGGAGATCTGCATGGAGGAATGGGCCAAAATACCAGCTACAGTGTGTGCAAACCTGGTGAAGTCTTACAGGAAACGTTTGACCGCTGTCATTGCCAACAAAGGTTATGTTACAAAGTATTGAGTTGAACGCTGGACCAAATACCAAATTGACCAAATACTTATTTTCCACCATAATTTACAATTAAATTCTTTTAAAATCCTACAATGTGATTTCCTGGATTTTTTTCTCATTTTTTCTCTCATAGTTGAAGTGTACCTATGATGAAAATTACAGACCTCTTTCATTTTTCTAAGTAGAAGAAATTGCACAATCTGTGGCTGACTAAATAATTTTTTGCCCCACTGTAAGTAAATAAAGTATGCTGTCAGATTTTGATAGTGTTTGTAAGAAATAGCAAATTATTCAGTCATGCTTCTGCAGTTGCCCGGATGCCTCACAGCTCCAGCGTCCCTGATTTGATCCTGATCTCAGATTCTGTCTGTGTGGAGTTTGCATGTCCTCAGTATGACTATGTGGGCTTACTCCGAGTGTTCCGGTTTCCGCCCACAGTCCCGCCCAAGATGTGCTAAATTGAGCGGTGAGAGTGTGTATGACTACTTTCGAACCTGTTGTCTGTTGTAAATAGCCATTGGTGCCAAAAGCAACGTTAAATAATAAATAAATAAATAAATAAATAATCTTATAATGGGATGATTTATATTAAACATTTATATTAGTTGTTAGTGGTGCTTGGGTGGAGTAGCAGAAATTCTGGCCAGGTCAGGCATCTTGCAGGAATGATTGCCTGTGTCTGAGAGAGGGTAGTTCCTGCACTCTGTGTTTTCCAGGATAGGACCCCCTTGTTACCCTGGCCACAGCAAAGCATTCTGTGTTACCTCCACTTATCCTGGTCAGGGTTGCAGGGAGTCTGAGGCATAACCTGGAATTCACTTGGTAGAGGCTTCACTTTGCACCTGGGATTTGGACCCAGGCTCTCAGAAAATTTCCAGCATCAAGCCAGTGGAGCTGACAATTTGGCAAAAAAACGTTAAAAAAAAAAATGTTTTTCCTCTTAGTTAACTTGTATGTGGAGTCATTCAGTCCTGTTTACTCATTCTTTCCAAGGATTCAGGCCCTTGGTGACAGGTTTCTGTTTACCTGTGTCTGTTTATATAGTGTGGCCAGATTTTCGATTATGACATACAGGACGCTGCGTGTAGAGTATTGTAGTATCGGCGTGGGTGAGGAAACTTTGCTCATGCAGTTCTTCACTAAACACCCAACACAGCACACCCACATTACCAGCCCTAATAATGTCTTTTTACCTCTCAGTACTTGGATATGAGCAGTAGCTTGGGCCGCTACTCGGCC
The DNA here is from genome assembly GCA_025084515.1 of Ancistrus triradiatus. Taxonomy (NCBI): domain Eukaryota; kingdom Metazoa; phylum Chordata; class Actinopteri; order Siluriformes; family Loricariidae; genus Ancistrus; species Ancistrus triradiatus. The sequence continues at coordinate 112,905 of JAJAGP010002442.1, read as the reverse complement.
CACTTATTCAACACCCCTTCCTGATTTCTTATTTTTTCGCATGTTTGTCACACTTAAGTGTTTCGGAACATCAAACCAATTTAACGATTAGTCAAAGACAACACAAGTAAACACAAAATGCAGTTTTTAAATGAAGGTGTTTATTATTAAGGGAGAAAAAATCCAAACCTACATGGCCCTGTGTGAAAAAGTGATTGCCCCCTAAACCTAATAACTGGTTGGGCCGCCCTTAGGAGCAACAACTGCAACCAAGCGTTTGCGATAACTTGCAATGAGTCTTTTACAGCGTTTTGAAGGAGTTTTGCCACTCATCTTTGCAGAATTGTTGTAATTCAGCCACATTGGAGGGTTTTCCAGCATGAACGGCCTTTTTAAGGTCATGCCACAGCATCTCAATAGGATTCAGGTCTGGACTTTGACTAGGCCACTCCAAAGTCTTCATTTTGTTTTTCCTCAGCCATTCAGAGGTGGACTTGCTGCTGTGTTTTGGATCATTGTCCTGCTGCAGAACCCAAGTTCGTTTCAGCTTGAGGTCACAAACAGATGGCTGGACATTCTCCTTCAGGATTTTTTGGTAGACACCAGAATTCATAGTTCCATTTATCACAGCAAGTAAAACAGCCCCAGACCATCACACTACCACCACCATATTTTACTGTTGGTATAATATTGTTTTTCTGAAATGCTGTGTTACTTTTACACCAGATGTAATGGGACACATTAGAGAGAAACAGACTGGGCCATTGTTGCCCCGTCTCTTTCTTATGGTGGAGGCATGAACACTGACCTTAACTGAGGCAAGTGAGGCCTGCAATTCTTTGGATGTTGTTGTGGGGTCTTTTGTGACCTCTTGGATGAGTCGTTGCTGCGCTCTTGGGGTAATTTTGGTCGGCCGGCCACTCCTGGGAAGGTTCACCACTGTTCCATGTCTTCACCATTTGTGGACAATGGCTCTCACTTTGATTCGCTGGAGTCCCAAAGCTTTAGAAATGGCTTTATAACCCTTTCCAGACTGATAGATCTCAATGACTTTCTTTCTCAATTGTTCCTGAATTTCTTTGGATCTTGGCATGATGTGTTGCTTTTAAGGATCTTTTGGTGTACTTCACTTTGTCAGGCAGGTCCTATTTAAGTGATGTCCTGACTGAGAACAGGTGGCAATAATCAGGCCTGGGTGTGGCTAGACACAGTGAACTCAGGTGTGATAAACCATAGTTATGTTTTAACAAGGGGGGCAATCACTTTTTTACACAGGACCATATAAGTTTGGATTTTTTCCCCCTTAATAATAAACACCTTCATTTAAAAACTGCATTTTGTGTTTACTTGTGTTGTCTTTGACTAATATGTAAATCGGTTTGATGTTCCGAAACACTTAAATGTGACAAACATGCAAAAAAATAGGAAATCAGGAAGGGGGCAAACACTTTTTCACTCCACTGTACACATTGCATCCATGCTTTTTACAGCTTCTTTGTGCTTTTTCGTTTGGATATGTTGATTACTATTGTTGTGACTTCCGTGCAAAATTAAACTTAACTCCACATCTCTGCCAAACCACTGAGAAATTTTTATTGGTTTTGTTGGTTTAGCTATCTCAGCAGTACTTCAGCTATAGTGAGTGAGGACATTAAGTCACGTCGGTGAAGGGAACCTGATAATTGGTTGAATTATATTCATTTACAAAATCAAGAAACATGATTGGCCAGTTTATGGTTACACGTGTACAGTAACTTGTGAAAAAACTGGTGTGTTCCTTTTGAATAAACGCAAGCCATTTGGACGATGATTCTCTGCTAATGTTCAACTCAATATATATTTGTCTTTTTCTTTGACATTCAGGACAAATGTACATGTTTTAAAAATAAGTCGGGACATGGACTGAAATACGGGATTGTCCGAGGAAAAATGGGATGTCTGGTCACCCTATGTTTATGGAACAACCTTCTCAACTCACCTAGCTTCTTCATCTAACGTTTCTGTTACACCTAGCCCTCATCATGGCCTTTAACTTAACAAAAATGATCTTCGAGAGGAATGTGGAATATTTTTTTATTTAATATGATGGTTCGACATATTGAGACATATAGAGAGATTAAATGTGTTTCTCACACACTACTGATGGGACAGACAGAGACTAGGTTGCAAACAGTCATGATTTCTGGGCCTCTTGCCTAATACTAATACACTATACATAGTTCATTAACCCCTGTCTGAGATCAGATTGCTGTGAGCTTTACCTGTGTTTATTCAGATAATAGTATCACCCAAAAAAGCACCTGCTAATCCATGGTGTGTACAGGGTCTGCATTACCTTGGCAGTGCAGCATAGAATGAATAATCATCTTTATCCCTTTTAAACCTAGATCAAAACTCTAAATCACAGACAGGAATGTGTGGCATCCTAATTACATCCTGACCTACAGTGGGTCTGTAATAAAGGGTGTCTCTGTATTGTTTAACACTCTGGATGATCTCACTCTTACTTCAGAGTTACCAAACCTTCAACCACAAAATCCTGAGTTGCAGTTAGGAATGTACGCTATATAGACAAACGTTTGCTAGACAGATGTGGTCTGCCTTAGGTAGAATCCTTTGAAAATGTCATTGAGTTACTGAAATGTTCTTTACAATCCCATTCTACTGCCACAATTAGTTTATGACAATTCCATTTTATTCCATATTTAATAGATGGAGCATTCTGGCCATGACCCGCTTTGGTCTTAGAATTGTGAGTACTTCATGCTATGGGTTCATGTCAAGTCAGTGCTTTTTACAATGGAGCATTGTTTCAAAGTAAATTTACAATTTTAGATTATCCCAAATCCCAAATTGAGGAAGCCCAGGGCAATAGACTAGGAAAAACTCCCTAAACATTATAAGGAAGAAACCTTGGGAGGACCAAGACTCAAAAAGGGACCCATCCTCCCATCCTGGGGCTGAAGCTGATGAAGGAAACAACTTGTGGAGGAACCTCTTATATGGGGCTGGAACTGGTACCAGAACACAAGCTCGAAGAGAAAAGTGAATATGTAGTTAGTTGTTGATTAAGAGCACAGAGTCTATTAACAACCACTGATGCCATATGTAGCATGAGACTCCAGCAGCATAGCTAGAAAGTGGAGAACCAGAAGGTTACACAGCCAAGAGGGAACACATGAGACATTAGCAACTCACCTCCCCAGCAATCAACAAACCTGAGTGATGGCTCTTGAGGTAAGAAGACAACATCCCAACAGACCATACTTGAAAATCACAGTAGATCAGCAGAAATACTTAAACCTTCACATCTTGCACCAATAGCATTGCCATGACCTCTTCAGGATCACATGTTCTCCATTCTAATGTCTGATATAAACAGTAACAAAAGCTCTTGTCACACATGCAGAACAGGTGTATATATACATGCTATCTGAGCTCCTGCTTTAATGTGTAGATTAAAATCCCATAACCCGATGTAATGAATGATAATTGGGAAAATCCTTCAAATTCCCTCCTAATTTTATCTAACCTAAGCTATTTTGTAATCTATTGTTAATGAGGTAATGGTTGTTTATTTTATACTGTATTTAGCGCTAAAAGGAACAATGTGAGACAGTAGAGGCTCACATAATGCTTGTGTTAGAGATGCAAAGCACCATCCAGTCCATGGGCATCAGATAAGTCTGTCAGGGTCCCCTGTATCGCTACATTACACTGACATCACTGAAAGTAGGCCGGGTTTTGAATATAAGATAGGGATTTTCCAACAGGAAATAAAGAACTAGACTATCTAAATGTTCACTATCCAAACCATTTTCCAAAACGAGGTAATTTCAGACTTTGGGTCACGTTTTAAAACAATGGATTCTAACTACTCACTATATGGCCATTAGTGACAGAAGTGCAGTTTCAGTTTTTGGGTTTCCTTTTAGATGTTTTCTGTTAAAGTACAATTATAAAAGCAGAATAAATACTTTTCACAATTTTCCACACATTTTCCATTGGGGACAGGTCAGGACTGCAGGCAGGCCAGTCCAGTACCTGTACACTCTTTTTCCACAGCCATGAATTTGTAATGTGTGCAGCATATGGGTTTCCATTGTCTTGTTGGAAAGATGACGTATTGAAAGCAGCTTATGTTGCTCTAACATCTCAGTGTACTTTACTGCATTATTCTGCCATCACAGATGTGTAAATGACCTTTGCCAAGGGCACTGACCACAATACACGTCTCCACTGTGTGATGGTCCATCCCAGATGCCTCCAAGCTGATGTCAAGTCAAGTCAGATTTATTTATATAGCGCTTTTTACAATGGAGCATTGTCTCAAAGCAACTTTACAAGTTTAGATTATCTCCTAATAACTACGTCCAATCCCAAATTGAGCAAGCCTAGGGTAACAGTGGCAAGGAAAAAACTCCCTAGTTTCTAGGAAGGGAAAAAACCTTGGGAGGACCAAGACTCAAAAAAAAGGGACCCAAACCTCCTTGCGGCGGCGTAGATGATAAATCTAAGAGCGAACTAAAGTCATGGAGTCATGGTCGAATAAAATGTGAATTATGTCACAGTGGAGCTCCATCAGATGAAAACATCATGTGTGGGGCTGGAACTGCCGGAACACAGCTCGGAGAGAAAACAGAAATTGTAATTAGTTATTGATTAAGAGCACAGTGTCTATTAAAAGTCACTGATGCCATGTCAATCACTGATGCCAAGTGTAGAATGAGACCCCGGCAGCATTAGCTATACCAGCATAGCTAGAAAGAGGAGAACTGGTAGGAAAACACAGCCAAGAGGGATCACATGAGACATTGGCAACCCCACGGGCAGAAGACAGCAACCCAACGTTTCTGATCACCATAAGACTCTTTGACTATGAACCCCCAGCTCTGCCCTTATTCTAAGGCAAGGATGTATGAGTCAAGATCACGAGGACTGAAGCCCAGTTCAGCCAGACCGCCCACTCGACACTCCCGGCTAGCGGACAAGGCAGGCAGGCCAGACATGACTCCAGACTCCGGCCCCAGTGACCCAATCCATGCATCCTGGTCTAAATCTAGTCAAAAGCCTGTGTAAATAGGTATGTCTATAGTCTAGACTTAAAACTTTGTAGAGTGTCTGAGTCTCAAACTAAAGTGGGAAGTTTATTCCATAGTTGGGGGGCCAGATATGAGAAAGCCTTTCCCCCTGCTGTGACTTTTTTAATTCTAGGAACTAAAAGAAGTCCTGTACCCTGCGAACGAAGTAGACGGGTTGGATTGTAAAACTCTAAGAGGTCACTCAGATAATGTGGGGCCAGGCCATGTAGAGCTTTATAAGTTATAAGAAGTATTTTGTAATTATGCGGAATTTGACTGGTAACCAGTGTAGTGATGATAGAATAGTAGTGATGTGATCAAATTTTCTAGTTCGAGTTAGCACCCAGGCAGCTGCATTTTGAACTAACTGAAGTTTATTTATAGATTTACTTGAGCATCCAGTAAGTAACAGTAATCCAACCTTGAGGTTATAAACGCATGAACAAGTTTCTCTGCATCATTAAAAGAGAGGATATTTCTAAGTTTAGCGATATTACATAATTGAAAAATAGCAATTCGAGTGATGCTGCTAATGTGCGCATCAAAGGAGAGATCTGAATCAAATGTGACCCCTAAGTTTTTTACAGACGGACTGAGCAATACTGGAGAGCCACCTAGATTTAGGATAGATGTAGCCAACCTGTCTCTCATAGCCTTGGGTCCCACTAATAGAACCTCAGTTTTATCTGAGTTAAGTAAGAGAAAATTAAATAACATCCAATCTTTTATTTCCTTTACACAGTCCTCAATTTTGTTGATTGTAAGGCTGTCATTAGGTTTGGCTGATATGTACAGCTGTGTATCATCTGCATAGCAGTGGAAACTAATGCCATGTTTACGAATAACTGAGTCTAGTGGCAGCATGTACAGAGAGAATAAAAGCGGGCCAAGCACTGACCCCTGAGCACGCCATACTTCACTTTTGAGAGCTTAGATCTTAGATTATTTATATGAACAAACTGGTACCGGTCAGTTAAGTAGGATTTAAACCAAGAAAGTGCTGATCCCTTATACCTACAGTATTTTCTAGTCTGTTTAGTAAAACATCATGATCTATAGTGTCAAATGCTGCACTTAAATCTAACAGAACAAGAAAAGAAACACATCCCTTATCTGACATTAACAAGTCATTAAGTACCCTAAGTAATGCTGTTTCAGTACTATGATGGGGCCTGAAGCCAGACTGATGTCGATGCCTCTTCAGTTCTAAGAGGCATTTGTGAATGTAACTCTGTATTGTAGTGCTTGACAAATGTTTTCCAAAGTAATCCATTGGCCATGTGGTTGTACAGTGGGGAAACATTTAGTCAGCCACTGATTGTGCAGGTTGTCCCCCTTAAAAAGATGAGAGAGGTCTGTAATTTTCATCATAGGTACACTTCAACTATGAGAGACAAAATGAGAAAAAACATCCAGGAAATCACACGGTAGGATTTTAAAATAATTTAATTGTGAAATTATGATGGAAAATAAGTATCTGGTCCATAACAAAAGTTCAACTCAATACTTTGTAACATAACCTTTGTTGGCAACGACAGAGGTCAAACATTTCCTGTAAGTCTTTCTCTAAGAAGGATCTGAGTCCCTCTCGGCGTAGTGTGTAACTGATGGTAGCCTTTGTTACTTTGGTCCCAGCTCTCTGCAGGTCATTCATCAGGTTTTTCCGTGTAATTCTGGGCTTTTTGCTCACCGTTCTCATGATCATTTTGACCCCACGAGACATCGAGGGAGATTATCAGTGGTCTTGCATGTCTTCTATTTTTTACAATTGCTCCCACAAGTTGATTTATTCACACCAACCTGCTTTGCCTATTGTAGATTCACTCTTCCAGCCTGGTGCAGGTCTGCAATTTTTCCTGGTGTCCTTCGACAAGCTTTTTGGTCTTGGCCATGGTTGAGTTTGGAGTTTGACTGTTTGAGACTGTGGACAGGTGTCTTTTATACAGATAAACGAGGTCAAACATTAATACAGGTAATGAGTGGAGGACGGAAAGAGCTTTATTAAAGAAGTTGTTACAGGTTTGTGAGAGCCAGAAATCTTGCTTGTTTGTGGGTGACCAAATGCTTATTTTCCACCATGATTTACAATTAAATTCTTTAAAAATCCTACATTGTGATTTTTTTTCTCATTTTGTCTCTCATAGTTGAAGTGTACCTATGATCAAAATTACAATTTATGATCAAAAATTTAAAAGTTAATTCAGTACTAAACTGGTGGAATGGTCCACATAACGAAGAAGCATTGGTTACTGTGAGAGCCAGTTTTAATCCTTGTCTCTGGTTATTGGTCTAATCTGTGTGGAGTTTGGTATGTTCTCCCCTTATCCACCTGTCTCCCAAAAAGGCTGTAGCAGTGTGTTGTCAGTGGAGAATATCTCCACACACATCCTTTCTGTACCAAACATCAAACCTAAAGTGCAGTGAGAAATGCATGGCATCCTGTTTTCATATTAGATGGATATAAGCAGGAGTAGCCATCCCTTCTCTTTACAGTGGATGGACCTGAGTGCAACATATAAACATTTAAAAATAGCCAGTGTGCGAGATCAAGGCTGCCTTAATGGCTGCCTACAAATCCTGGATTCTGTCAATAAGGGAATTATGTTAACGATATAGTGGAAGAAATAACATGGCATTGCCCACACATACAGTGGGGCAAAAAAGTATTTAGTCAGTCACTGATTGTGCAAGTTCTTCGACTTATTTATGTCTTGTTTGAACACAAAACCTTAAGATTTTCTTTCGCTTTGGGCGTAACCTAAATGTCACTTAATCATATAACACTAACATTTTAACAGATATTTTGGAGTGATTATTTACTGAAAAACACACTGAACACTAGGTGTCGCTATTTACTGCAAATCTCAAAGCCAGCCCGCAGCTCAGCTTAATCTTCAAAATTAAACTAAATATAAAATAGGATAACGCATATTATTATCCTTCAGTTGCTTATTTATATAGCCCTACACTATTTTATAGACTGCAAATATTGCAATTAATAATTATGTTTTTCTTAGACAGATCTAGACCATCATATGACCATTTTCAGAATGTCTCAGAATTGACTTGTGAATATTCAGATATGTCATATTTAAGTTTGTATTTACCTTATTTACGTGTAGGTTCTCAACATTTCAGTTAACCAGCAGTGCCCAAACGTTTGTAGGCTATATGACTATAATATCATATACTGTATAGCTAACATGGGGCAGAAAAATGCACTATTCATCCAGTAGAAATGAATTTTAAAGTTATTAATAATATAGCCTAATAGAGTATAGTTTTTGGAGTACACTTCTAAAATTCAAGGTGCTCCAAATGCTTAATGTTTTGAGTTCAGCCAATTTTTGTGGTGACCAGCAATGCACTTCTCTTTTCAACTCCATCCACAGATTTTTGTCGTATTTAGGTTAGGACTCTGATTTGGCCACTGAAGGACATTGAAGGACATTCATATCCGTAAGCCATTGTTTTAGGTTTTTTTGGCAGTGTGTTTGGGGTCATTGATGTGTGAACTTCCTGCCCATGTTCAGCTGGCTAGCAGAGGGTCCCATGGTTTCCTCAAGAATTTGGATGTACTTAGTAGCATCCATTTTCCCTTTATTCCTGACCAGTTTCCCAGTTCTGGCTGAAGAGAAAGACTTCCATAACATAATGTTGCCACCACAATGCTTCATGATGGATATGGTGTATTTTCGGTGGTGTGCTGTGTTTGGAAGTTGCCACACCTACCGCTTGGAGTTCAGTCCAGAAAGTTCAATCTTGGTTTCATCTGTCCATAAAACCTTTTCCACATGCCTGTAGTCTTCCAGGTGTTTTTAACAAAGTACAAATGAGACTCAGCATGGCATTTTATCAAGATTCTTTCTTGGTACTCTGCCATACTTGCCAGTTTTGTGTAATGATTGTGAGATTGTTGTGTACAGAATGACCAATCTCAGCCATATAGACTTGAGTCCTTTAAAGTTGTCATTGGCCTCTTGGTAGCTCGTGCCTTTCCATAACTTATCACAGAGCCCTTTTGAAAGCACCCTTCCAACCATGGTGAATGTTTGTGTTATCATGCACTACTCGTAGTGGAATCCTCGAGGAGCAGTTGGTTTTCAAGTTCAAGTTTCAAGTTTGGACATTCAAGACCATTGTTACCCTCCCCAGGAGTGGTCGACCAACAAAGATCACTCCAAGATCAAGGAGTGTAATAGTTGCTGAGGTCACAGAGGACCCCAGGGTAACGTCTAAGCAAATGAAGGCCTCTCTCACATTGGCTAATGTTAATGTTCATGAGTCCACCACAGGGCCGGCGCTAGGGGGGGGGCTGGAGGGGGGCATTGCCCCCCCCCAAATGTGGTCTCCCCCCCCCCACCCCCCACCCCCCCCCCCCCCCCCCAGCCAATGCAAAGCCACGGCTATGTTTTAAAATTCTCTCTGAACCAATCACAAAAATGCATTTTTGTTTAACAGCGTGAAGCAATATTTCCTTGCTTATCCTGATTGGCTCTTTGAGTCATATAAAAATCGGCAGACTGCCCCAAACAGTTCAGTTCGGCAGTATATGTTCTGTTAGTGTGAGCGAGAGGCAGGTATACTGGTAAACACTCTTCTGAGTTTAAACTGACTTCCACATGGTAATATTTGCTTAACTGTCGTTTTTCGTTGCTTTAATGTTACTTACCTCTTACATAGGTGTTGCGTAAATTATTTTATTAGCCGTTAGCGGTTAGGCTAACTTGGTTCTCCTAACACAGGCTTAAGTTTATTGATGTCTTTCTGTGTGCATTTTCCATTTAATAAATATACATTGTAGAAACACTTATAATGCATCGTTTTTTGATCTAAAAAAAAAAATCAACTGACCGTGTGAGTGTCGCTTCCGAGGGCACCTCCACACCATGTCAAACACCACCAGCGTTAGCTGACTGTGCTCTTTCCCCCGCGCAAGCCGTCGCGGCTCATGGTTTAAACGATTCCTCGCCATCACAGCCATTGTACCAGTACGTTTCATAACATCAATAAAAACTTCAATACTTTACCAGATTTTTTACCATTAAAGTGCAGTAGATAAGAAAATTTTCCTTATTTTTTTCCTTTTTCAAAATAGAAATGTGATTTTTTACAGAATTAGTATTCTTTTGTTTACTTTATATTTTAATTTCCCAATAATATAAATATTCTCACTCATTCCTATTTCCACGTTTGAATATTCTCAGTCTGTGTGTAGGTACATTTGTCAGCTTTGACTTAAATTTGTATTAAAGCCTTTCAAGAAATAGAGTTGTTCTATTAGTAATGGCAATTTAATTAAGGGGGCGTATTAAAATGAAATACAATTACATAATCTTTTTTCTCCATTTACATAATGAAAACATGTATTTTTTAATCATTGGGTAAGTTTAAGTTTGAAAACATCCATTTTTATTTCTTTACCTCATACATCACTTTAAGCCAGTATCAATAGCTTGGCTGTCATCATTCATGCACAAATCAAGCCTTGAATATATTTCTGTCTTCAAAAACATGACTATCAATATGCCCCCTCATTAGGTTTTACTGCCCCCCCAAGCAAAGCAGTCCAGAACCGGGGCTGGTCCACCATCAGAAGAACACTGAACAACAATGGTGTGCATGGCAGGGTTGCAAGAAGAAAGCCACTGCTCTCCAAAAAGAACATTGCTGCTCGTCTGCACTTTGCTAAAGATCACGTGGACGAGCCAGAATTCTACTGGAAGAATGTTTTGTGGATGGATGAGACCAAAATAGAAATTTTTGTTTAAAAGGAAAAGCGTTCTGTTTGGAGAAAAGGAAAAACACTGCATACCAGCATAGAACCTTATCCCAATCATGTGAAACATGGTGGTGGTAATACCATGGTCCTGGGTCTGTTTTGCTGCATCTGGGCCAGGACGGCTTGCCATCAATTGATGGAACAAATGAATTCTGAATATTGTAAAGAGAATTCTAAAGAAAATGGTCAGGACTCTGTCCATGGACTGAATCTCAAGAGAAGGTGGGTCATTGCAGCAAGACAACTACCCTAAGCAACACAAGCCGTTCTACCAAGAATGGTTCAGAAGATAAGTTCATGTTTTGGAATGGCCAAGTCAAAGTCCTGACCTTAATCCAATCGAAATGTTGTGGAAGGACCTGAAGTGAGCAGCTAATGTGAGGAAACCCACCAACATCCCAGAGCTGAAGCTGTTCTGTACGGAGGAATGGGCTAAAATTCCTCCAAGCCGGTGTGCAGGACTGATCAACAGCTACAGGAAACGTTTAGTTACAGTTATTGCTGCTCCAGATACTGAAAGCAAAGGCTCACATATTTTTGCCACTCACTAATATGTAATATTGGATCATTTTTCTTGATAAATAAATGACCAAGTATAACATTTTTGTCTCATTTGTTTAACTGGGTTCTCTTTATCTACTTTTAGGACTTGTGTTAAAATCTGATGATGTTTTAAGTCATATTTATGGAGAAATATAGAACATTCTAAAGGTTTCACAAAGTTTCAAGCACCACTGCAGTTTCATTTCATGGTATAATTTGAGGCAAGAATTTCAGTGTGATGCTTTTCTGTACACACTGTAGTCTATCCCAGTTGGAGTGACCTGGGCCCTTTCTGTGTGTAGTTTGCATGTTTTCCCCGTCTTCGTGTGAATTTCCTCCATTCCAAAGACATGCATGTCAGATTAGTTGGTGTCTCCGAGTTGCCCTTAGTGTGAGCATGTGTGTATGAGTGTGTGAGTGCATGTGCCGTATGATGGATTGGCGCCCTGTCTAGAGTTGTTCCTGCCTTGCACCCTGTGTCGCTGGTGAGGCACTGTCTTTCCCAGAACCCTGACAAGGATTAAGCAGATAAGAAAATGAATGAATGAACTGTAGTCTAGTACCTTAACTGCTGTGCCACCACAGTCTAAATGCATTAATACTAAATAGGCATTAATATAATGGTACACTTTGTGGTCCTAGCAGAAGTGGTTGAAATGATCGTTCAGAATGTTTTTTAGGGAACCAAACTAGTTCCTTCTTCCTCCCCGTTTTGTCTTTCTCATTGGATCTTATATATACGAACTCATATGTATCCTACATACGTTATGTCTAACAAAATATACTACATAGGGTATAAACCCTGACTTCCAAACCCTACAAAGTAAGTTGTGTGGCATTGAGCCTGCGCTCGGAGCTCAATGGAGCGACTCGCTCCTTCAGGACGCAGTGTGTAAGTGCGCAGGTTGTAATTCTAGGAGTCAACTTTGCATGGTCCACGCCCCGGACTGAGATATGAGCTGTGCACTTCCTTCGGCTGGGTTTTCTTCAGGAACCGCGCAGAGATGCAGTGCGTGAGGAAGCAGTCCAAACGGACCGAGTCGAACGAGTTACTTGACCATGAGCGAAGAGAGAAAGCGACCAGCAAAAACCTACAGATTCTGGGTAGGAACGCGGTTCTCTTAGTTCGTTCACCACCTCGAATGCGTTGTGCGGTGCTGGCTTTGGGCTGTGCGTCTTTGAAAGTCGGTTGAATTTATTGAAATATTGCTCTTCCGGATCGCTCGCGCACATCTGCGCACATCTGCCCCTGTGACAACGCTTGCATCCCACCCCCCAAATGAGCAGCGAGATAATGCCTCATTCTTATGAACACACAGGGGGACAACGTACATTTAGGTGGAAACTACCTGAGCTCTCGAGCATAGCCACTGGTCCCAGTCTGCTCTCCCACTTCAAATGGTCTAGAACCGCTTCTGAGGTTGTTTACTACTTCATACGAGGATATGTGTGTAAATTCCGGCCAGAGGTGCAAAACTGAGCCTTCATTTTCCTTCAGGCGCGAGCCTTTCCGATAGAAGTATTTGAAATATTTTCCACTGGAATTCCTTTGCGTGGGCTGTGCACGTGTGTTTTACATAATTCATGCACGTATGTAATGTTCTGTCTGTTTTGGTGTTTCATTGTTTCGTAATTCCACACTCCAGCAAGTTTCACTTCTCTTTAATGCAAGCAGGAGGCAGAGTCTTAATGATGCGCTTAAGAAAGACGGATAAATGCACAATGTGTTTAATAATTATCAACAATATTATCCTTTACAGTCCCGATAGGGTTAAAAATGTTTTGAATGTTTTATTGCATACTATGATCCTGATCAATATTTGCATTAGCAAGTGTCAAAGCCACAACTGACCTTTCATTACTTACACAAGTGTTTGACAAGCAACAATATTTGAGGGTTTTTTTCACTTTCGGCAACTTGGATTGCTCCAAAGGCTGCTTTAGGAGTACTCTACAGCACACAAATAAGTTCAGGCATTTGATTTGATATGGTATGTGTATGATTGCTAATTGGTATGAGTTATGAGATATGAGTTTGGTCCAGTTAACACGACTTACGCAGGGAACAAACTTATGACATTTCTGCAACTTTTAACAAACCATTATGAAGTCAGTTAACTCCAGAGACCTTGAAAATATCAGTGGCTCCAACTCTGGATGAGGAGACAAAAGCTGGCCCTAGTGGAGGAGTTCCATTACCTCAGGTACTTGATCACCAATGATGGAAATACAGGTGAGATTGATAAACAGATTGGATGAGTAGCAGTCATTCTGCTGGTCTTGTGGTGAAGCAGGAGCTTAGTGCTCAGAAACATCTCTTACTTACCTGCCAGTCTGTGTTCCTATTTACACATATAGTCATAGACTTTGTGACCGAAGAATAAAGTTGCAGGTACTAGTGGCAAAACTGAGTTTTGCAAGCAGCATTGCTGGACTTACTCTCTGTGGAAATGTGAGGAGTTCATCAAGCTGGGGAAGCTTTGGAGTACTGTGGAGCTGCAGCTCCTTTTGGATTGAGAGGAGCCAGTTCAGGTGAAAGGAGCCCACTGAAAGGAGAAATTATGGCCAACTCACTGGAAAGTTTAGATCTCACAGTTGGCGTGGGATGGTATGGGGAGTCTGTGGTCAGGGATAGAGAAGTCTAGTAGTCCCATCTCAGCCTGTTGTCATCACAACCCTCACTGGGAGAAGCAGAAGGAAACTGCCTTTTATTTTAAAACCGGTTAAATGTTTGGGTATGGCTGAATTTAGTGATGTATTAGAGTTACGTAATGCAACAATCTTACGGAAGACAGCTCTTTTTAATCAGAATGCAAAAGGAAGTATAGCAGCTGCCAGTGAAGCAAAGTGGACGGCACGGGTGAGGCCTTAACGTTGAGCAGAGTTTAACTTTAGGCAAATGAGAAGCAAAGCAAGGTGGTAACTAATAGCGTGAGTGTGGATGCTGGGACTCTTTGCCTAGCTTTTCTGATTTCCTATCCTAGAATCGCTGGGCGGTTTATTCCCCTAATCTGATAGATTTTGGAACTGCCTGTGGTAAGGGTCCAAGCATCTCTTGGACTGAGTTCAAGTTTATGTCAAAGTTGTTGAGTCTTTGGCCTTATGCCTTTTTATTGGACCTTGATTCGTTTGAGGTATCATCATATACACAGTCATATCAGAATATTGTTTCTACACTCACTGTCCACTGTATTAGCTCTATTTATCCTATAGAATCACTTTGTAGTTTTATAACTACAGTCTGTATTCCATCTGGGTGTCTACATGCTCTGTTATCCCCCTTTATTCTGTTCTCTAATGGTCAGGACCCCCACAGGTCAGTTACTATTTGGGTAGTGGATGATTCTGGAGTTTCTAAACACTGTGTTGACTGTGTGCACTAAATTAGACACTCCTACCTTGTTGCTCCACCTTGTAGATGTAAAGTCAGAGACAGCAGCTCATCTGTTGTTGCACGGTTTGTGTTAGTCATGCTCTAATCCTTCATCAGTGCTCACAGGATGCTGCCTAGAGGATGCTGGTGGCTGGATATTTCTGGTTGGCGGACTATTTTCAGTCCAACAGTGACACTGATGTGTTTAAAAACTCCAGCAACACTGTTGTCTGATCCACTCATACGAGCTCAACACACACTAACACACCACCACCACATGAGTCACTGCAGTGACTGGGAACGATCCACCACCCAAACAGTACCTGATATGTGCTGGTCCTGAGTATGTAGAGAAACAGATGAACTACAGTCTGTAATTGTAGAACTACAAAGTTCTCCTTTATGGTAAACAGAGCTAGTGTAATAGACAGTGAGTGCAGAAACAACAAGTGGTCATAATATTCTGATATGACTGCGTATGTATATTGATTTGCACTACACACTGAAAAGTTTGTGGACACCTGAAAATTACATACACACAGTGGGGCAAAAAAAATGTAGTCAGCCACTGATTGTGCAAGTTCTCCTTAGAAAGATGAGAGAGGTCTGTAATTTTCATCATAGCTACACTTCAACTATGAGAGACAAAATGAGAAAAAAAATCCAGGAAATCACATTGTAGTATTTTTAAAGAATTGAATTGTATATTATGGTGGAAAATAAGTATTTGGTCAATGACAAAAGTTAAACACAATACTTTGTAACATAACCTTTGTTGGCAATGATAGAGGTCAAACGTTTCCTGTAAGTCTGCACCAGGTTTGCACACTGTAGCTGGTATTTTGGCCCATTCCTCCATGCAGATCTCCTCTAGAGCAGTGATGTTTTGAAGCTGTCGCTGAGCAACACGGACTTTCAACTCCCTCCACAAATTTTCTATGGGGTTGAGGTCTGGAGACTGGCTAGGCCACTCTAGGACCTTGAAATGCTTTTTACGGAGCCACTCCTTCGTTGCCCGAGCGGTGTGTTTGGGATCATTGTCATGCTGGAAGACCCAGCCATGTTCCATCTTCAATGCTCTCACTGATGGAAGGAGGTTTTGGCTTAAAATCTCACGATACATGGTCCCGTTCATTCTTCCCTTAACATGGATCAGTCGTCCTGTCCCCTTTGCAGAAAAACAGCCCCAAAGCATGATGTTTCCACCCCCATACTTCACAGTAGGTATGGTGTTCTTGGGATGCAACTCAGCATTCAAACACGACACGTTTTTACCAAAAAGTTCTATTTTGGTTTCATCTGACCACATGATATTCTCCCAATCTTCTTCTGGATCATATGTTCTCTGGCAAACTTCAGATGGGCCTGGACATGTACTGGCTTAAGCACTGCAGGATCTGAGTCCCTCTTGGCGTAGTGTGTTACTTATGCTAGCCTTTGTTACTTTGGTCCCAGCTCTCTGCAGGTCATTCATCAGGTCCCTCTGTGTAGTTCTGGGATTTTTGCTCACCGGTCTCATGATCATTTCGACGCCAAGGGATGAGATCGTGCGTGGAGCCCCAGATCGAGGGAGATAATCAGTGGTCTTGTATGTCTTACAATTGCTCCCACAGTTGATTTATTCACACCAACCTACTTGCCTATTGTAGATTCACTTTTCCCAGCCTGGTGGAGGTCTACAATTTTCTTCCTGGTGTCCTTCGACAGCTCTTTGGTTTTGGCCATTGTTGAGTTTGTAGTCTGACTGTTTGAGGCTGTGGACAGGTGTCTTTTATACAGGTAACGAGTGGAGGACACTCTTCTGATAAGCTTTTCACTAGATTATGGAACATAGCTGACATTATACAATAAAACCTGGCACACAGTTAATGTTCCAGTTCATCCTAAATGTGTGTGATGGAGTTGTGGTCAGGACTGTGTGCCAACATAAGACCAACACAAAGTGATAAATACTTTTTATGGACTTTATTTTAGGATGCACACAAGGTTACATTGAGACTAGTCATATACACTCAGGCCAATTCAGCATAATCAATTAACCTAGTGCATGCCTTTGGAACATGGGAGGAAACTGGTGTACCTGGAGTAAACCCACGTGGAGGACCTGTAAACTCCACACAGCAAGGACCCAGGTTGCTCCATCTGGGGATCAAGCCCAGGACCACCTTGCTGTGACCCAACAGTGCTACCCACCAACCCACCAAGCTCTTGTTGAAAGTGTCATATTGAGAGTGACTGTGGTGATGAGTACAACGTTGTACTGTCACTGATTGTCTATAGATATTCCCAAGCCATTATGAATTTGTCCAGTTGTGTAACACCAGCTCTAACGCCTCCTCTCTTTTTTCTGTACCCTTTCCCCAGGCATGGACAGTGACCCAGATCTGAGCTTTCTGCTGAAAGGAACACAGCTGACGAAGGTTCGCTCTAGTTCTTGGAAGAAGGTTCGGTTCTACCAGCTGCAGGAGGACTGTAAGACGGTGTGGCATGAGTCCAAAAAGTCTGTACATACCTGTGAGTTCAATCTAACACCTGTGTACATATGTAGCCTCAGGGTGAGAGTAATCCACTGAAATTAAATGAGTCAGTATGGAAATGTGATGGTCAGTATGGCATTGTGAGGGTCAATATGACACAGCAGGGGATATATCAAGTACCAGTTCATTGGATTAACCAAAAAGTTATTTTATTTGACAACATCGGTTTGTTTATTTAACGTCGCTGTCAGCATCAGTGGCCGTTTAAGAGACACACATAGGTTACATCTATACACAAGCCTGCATCAAGACTAGTCACATATGTAGTGGTGCTTGAAAGTTTGTGAACCCTTTAGAATTTTCTATATTTCTGCATAAATATGACCTAAAACATCATCAGATTTTCTCACAAGTCCTAAAAGTAGATAAAGAGAACCCAGTTAAACAAATGAGACAAAAACATTATACTTGGTCATTTATTTATTGAGGAAAATTATCCAATATTACATGTTAGTGAGTGGCAAAAGTATGTGAACCTCTAGGGTTAGCAGTTAATTTGATGGTGAAATTAGAGTCAGGTGTGAGTGGGCACCCTGTTTTATTTAAATAACAGGGATCTATCAAAGTCTGCTCTTTACAACACATGTTTGTGGAAGTGTATCATGGCACCAACAAAGGAGATTTCTGAGGACCTCAGTGAAAGAGTTGTTGAAGGTTACAAAACCATCTATAAAGAGTCTGGACTCCACCAATCCACAGTCAGACAGATTGTGTACAAATGGAGGAAATTCAAGGCCATTGTTACCCTCTCCAGGAGTGGCCGACCAACAAAGATCACTCCAAGAGCAAGGCGTGTAATAGTTGGCGAGGTCACAAAGGACCCCAGGGTAACTTCTAAGCAACTGAAGGCCTCTCTGGCATTGGCTAATGTTAATGTTCATGAGTCCACCATCAGAAGAACACTGAACAACAATGGTGTGAATGGCAGGGTTGCAAGGAGAAAGCCACTGCTCTCCAAAAGAACTTTGCTAAAGATCATGTGGATGAGCCAGAAGGCTATTGGAAGAATGTTTTGTGGACGGACGACACCAAGATAGAACTTTTTGGTTTAAAAGAAAAGCGTCATGTTTGGAGAAAGGAAGGACCTGTTGTGGAAGGACCTGAAGCAAGCAGCTAATGTGAGGAAACCAACCAACATCCCAGAGCTGAAGCTGTTCTGTATGGAGGAATGGGCTAAAATTCTTCCAAGCCAGTGTGCAGGACTGATCAACAGTCACTAATATGTAATATTGGATCATTTTCCTCACTAAATAAATGACCAAGTATAATATTTTTGTCTCATTTGTTTAACTGGGTTCTCTTTGTCTACTTTTAGGACTTGTGTGAAAATCTGATGATGTTTTAGGTCATATTTATGAAGAAATATAGAGAATTCTAAAGGGTTCACAAACTTTCAAGCACCACTGTATATAAATAAATCTGACTTGACAATAAGCAAAACTTGTAAAAATGCAGTTTCAATAGAGAAGCACAAATGAAATGTTTGACTGAAATGGAAAAGCTGCTGATGTAATTGTGGCAGGAGAGAGAACTGTTTATACTCAGGTTTATTTACCTTTATGACAGCGTAAAATTATTTACTGCTTCCCAGTTTGATAATGCGAGCAGAAAATCTTCATCGTGAAATCAGACATGGAGAGGACATGCTATCCTACTGTCTGTTATAGAAATTGCTAAAGATTTTATGGGAATCATCCCATGACTTGTAATAAGTTCATAAGACTTTAGGGTGCAAGGATTAATCGACGTGGTCAACTAAAAGAGTGACGGCAGCCTCAAGAACAAAGTTAGTTAGTTGTGCTATTATAATAGTACCTATTATTCACCTTTCAAATAAAGTTTACAGTTTGACTTCTTAACGTTGAGGCCGTAGGTACGTTCAAATTTGGCGAACACTGGAAAACGTCTGCAAACAGTTTTCTGTTTGCCTTGAGTTCTCCATGAATGTTTGCAAACACCCACAAACCGTTTCATGAGGTAGTTCTCCACGAACCTACAGGGGAGCTGGGCAAAGTGTTACCACTGACATGCAATGTTTACCCAAAATCATTCAAATTTAACTCGTACAGAACTGGTTTGCCACAAATGTTTGCCGTTGTGTGCTGAATTACTTCATGTTTAAGGCTGGAGATACTGATTTTCTGACTTTTTTATTTATTGCTACTACTTTGCACATTGTTGGTTTTAGATTTTGAAAGGAGAAAAGATTGAGTTTTGTCGGAGTTCTTTTATGCGTTGTGTTGGCAGGAAAGTTGGCGTGCAGTGCAGTGAACAAAGTGGGTACCCCTTCTGCTACCATTCCCCTTCCAAACAACCAGGAATATTGTTCGTGCAGAGTAAATTTACCACATAACATTAGCCTTGGCATTTATGGATTTCATTATTTTATGGATTTCAAAAGACAGACCAACAGCCCACAGTTACAGCATTTAGCAGACGCCCTTAACCATTGTAAGGTTGTATTAATTGTAAGTCGCTCTGGATAAGGGTCTTGCTCACGGACCCAACAGTGGCAGCTTGGCAGAAATGGGATTTGAACCCTGAACCTTCTGTACCTTAACCACTAGGCTACCACATGTGTCCAGAGCAACTTACAACTAATACATTCTTACAATCCAAGCAATTGTGGGTTAAGAGTCTTGCTCAAGTGGCAGAAGTGGGATTTGAACCCTGGGCCTTCTGGTCTACAGTCCAGCACCTTAACCACTAGGCTACCACAGTCCCGAGCAGTTTTGATTGGTTAGTACCACTCAGTCAGATATGCGTCCTGTAGCACGCAGCATAGCATTTGGAATTGGATGTTTTTTTTTTTTTTGCTTTATTCATGAAATAAATATTTATGTAATATTTTACCAACACCTGTTTATTACTGCTTCTCAGAAGGGTTAGAAGGGCCTGACCTCACGGCACTGATCTATAGCTGTGTATATAAACTCCTCCTTACAGACTCACAATGGGTTTGTCAGAACGTATCCCCATTGTATATCGGGGAGACCATTATCCTTATCCGATGAGTCCAGTTTTAGTACTATCATGTTGTTGCTTTTTTCAGAATTTTGGTCTAAATGGTGGGATGTTGTTCAGTCCCACACGTAAGGCAACATAACTGCTGAAACCATACGAGTCAGCATTTCCATTGTTCACCGGAGTATAAAACAGATGAACCTGGATTAGCTCTTGTTTTGGAGACTTGTTTAAAATCACCACTTTTTCACCACGTCTACAATAACCAAATGGTCAACATTGTCCTCTCTTTGTTATATTTGTGTTAAGTGCTTCTGTGTCTCTGTTGTTATTCCAACTTGTAAATCAAAATGGACTTCAACTTTCCATTTACTGTGTGCAAACAGGCTAACTGTAACTAGAAGTATAAAGGTCTTATTGGTTTGAAATGGAATCAGTTTCGGTCTTTAATGAGCGGCATAGTGGATCTCGGACTCCATCTGTGTGGAGTTGTATGTCCTCCCCATGACTGGGTTGATTACTCTGGGTGCTCCGATTTCCGTTTCAAAGACTTGCATTTGGTTAATTGGTCACTCTAAACTGGCTCAGTGTGAATGTGTCTGACTAGTATTGATGAAACCTTGTCACTGTCATGAATTTACAATTACGTTATTTATCAGACGCTCTTATCCAGAGCGACTTAGAACTTGTAGCCTCACAATCCAAGCAATTGTGGGTTAAGGCTCTTACTCAAGTGTTGTCTTACAAAATCTGTTTTGCCATCTGTTGGCTGTATCGTCCACCCCTAGCTGCCGTAGCAGGTCTGACAGACCAACAAGCACGGTAAAGCTAAAAAGCACATTTGAAATGTGTGATTGTAGATTTTTAGGATAACTTCAAGTCAGAAACAGTAGAACTGGTTGTGGTTCTAAATTTACCGGTGATTTACTTTGCGATATGAAATCAGAATGAGAAAACATCTTTGCCAGTTTTAAAAAATGAGAACAGTCTGGCTTTTTAAAAATCTACTTCATGTAACACTAATACATTTCAGTGTCTTGTTTGTTACCTGCTTGACCAGACGTACCACCGCTAATATGGATCTATGCACTTATTCACATGCCCTGCATTCCTCAGTTTCGGTGGAAGATATCGAGTGTGTACGCTCAGGCCGGCACACCGAAGGTCTCAAGAAGCACACGGAGGAGGTGCTGGACTCCAGGGCCTTCTCCATAATGTTCAAGGGCCGCCGCAAAAACTTGGACTTGATCGCCAACTCGGAGGAGGAAGCCAAGCACTGGGTGTCGGGACTGGAGAAGATCATCTCCAACATGAGCAAGCTCAGCAAGCAACAGAAAACCGAGCAGTATCCTCCCAGTGTTCATGATGTGCCTTTAGAAGGCTTATGCACATTGTACCTACATTTTTTAAGGGGTACACTTGGTACACTTATTTTCAAATGTATAACAAAACAAGTTATCTGTTATTTGTAGCTCAATAAGTTGCCCAATGTTGAACTAATGTCAGGTGAAGTATCAGTTTTTCTTGTTTTTCTTACATCGCACATTCAGCTGGATCTTCAACTGTTTGCGTAAAGCCGATATAGACTGTGACAAGAAGATCAGTCCGAAAGAGCTGAAGAGCTTCCTGGATAACATCAATGTGGAAGTGGACGACAAATACCTCGAGATGATCTTTGATGTGATTTCTTTTTAGTAAATCAATCATATGAATTAACTCTGATCTCTTTTGTGCTGCATCTTCACATGTCTTTGTGTCTTCAGAAATGTGATAAGTCCAAAACTGGATACCTGGAGGGAGAGGAAATCCAGTATTTCTACGAGTTACTGAATGATCGAGAGGAGATCGACGTGATCTATGAAGAGTACGCCAAAACTCAGGGGCTCATGAGCGCCACCAACCTGCTGAACTTCCTGCTGAAGGAGCAGAAGGAGAAGGTGGATCTCAACCACGCCCTTCAGCTCATCGACAAATATGAAGTGGATGAAACTGGTAAATGCAGGATGTTCCCTCCAAACACCACCATACTGTAACTGTAATGGCTTGAATGATGCAGCAATTGATAGATGAATCTGGTCTTCATCAGCTATATTGTTGTGATTTAGTTGTAATAAACAGAGATCCAGTAGCTTTATTTATTTGGCTGCTGAGCTGGATGTTAAAAGCAATCGTCATACTTTTGCTAAGAAACAACATGTACAAGGAAAGTGGCCCTCGAATAGATCCTTGTGGGATAACTGTCGCATTAATTTACAAATCTCTGACCTACTTACAACTCAAATCCTGGGTAGTGGACCACCGATATGTGGTTTTAATTGCCGTTGCTGATTTTTTGCAACTGATAAAACAAATAATAAATGAGACTCAAAAATAAATATAAATGTAAATAAAAATAACTTAGAATAGTGTACATGGTAGCATCGTCCCTGTTTTTAATTCCAGTTCCAGTTAAGAGCAGTATGTTGTAAAGCTGGAAACAAATTTTCATCGTCTCATAAAAGGCCCCACTCTCACTAAATGTTCTCTCAGCATCTCTGTGTTTTTAGCTGCAAGCTATAATGCAGGAAACAGTTTCTCTGTATTATCTCCACCGTTTTTTAATATTGGCCTTCAGAGTGCAGGCCTGGGCCAGTGCTGATTATTTCAGAATTGCATTAATCAGCCCAGTTAATTGGTTGAAAACTTTCTCCACACTTTGATTACCAAGTGCTTATGTGAAAAGGCTATGGTACAACACCAATTTGGGTTTAATATGTAATACATTTTGCACGTCCTGTGTGAGATTTTCGTCTCAGGACTGAACATGACTTTTAGACACTTCAGCCGATTCACATTGTTCAAACAACAGCTCCGAAATCCAAGCACACATTTGTTTTTGCCCTTCCAACTTTGCATACATTTGTTTGTCTTGCCTCCACCTTAACAGCCAAAGCAAAGCAGCTGATGACAAAGGATGGATTTCTGATGTACCTACATCAAGCTGATTCCATGATCATGAGCCCAGCTCACAAGCAGATTTACCAGGACATGAGCCAGCCACTAAACCACTACTTCATCTCGTCCTCTCACAACACGTACCTGCTGAAAGACCAGCTTAAAGGACCGAGCAGCACTGAGGCCTACATACGGTACAAATGCTGTCTTTCTACCTTCAGATAGTGTTTAGAGATGTTTTAACCTCCATGTTGTTGGCCCAGATCCCCTCTGTGTTCGATTATAAAAGCATTTATTTGATGAATCTGTTCAAAGCATTCAGCACATTCGAATCTCCGTCACAAGTACTAGTAACATAAACAATAGCCATGCAAATAGACATGCAAACCACATTCCATGCCAGTGGTAGGTGTGTGTCTGCGAGTGGGAGTGTGAATGGGATATTGACTAACAAATCACTTTCTGTTTCAGGTTTTCAGTCAGCAGTCTTTTTAAAACTAATTTCTATAATTACAGCAGAACCTTAGTTTAAACTGAATATTTGGTTTGTTTTTATTTAACGTCACTATCAGCATCAATGGCTATTTTAACAACAGACATACAAGGTTATATCAAAACACAAGGTTACTTCAAAGCTAGTCGTATTTATACACTCAGATCAGGGCCAATTTAGTGTAATCAATTAACCTAAAGCATGTCTTTGGACTGGGAGTAAACCCATGCGAACACGGGGAGGACATGCAGACTCCATACTGAAAGGACCCAGACAGCTCCACCTGGCTTGAACCCAGGACCTTCTTGCTGTGAGGCGACCCACTGAGTCACTCCTTTAAAACGAATAAACCAATGTTTGCTATAAAAACATCTCCACTTTGTGAGAATGTGTTCGACTAGATATTGGCACATTACTGCAGGGATTGTTTTTGTAGGTTCTCGGTCATCCAGGTCGTGGTAGACTTGAGCATTAGATTTGAAGCAGTTGGGCAACTTCTTGTATCTTGAAGATGCTTCAACTCTCATCCTTCTAGAAGCGAATGGGGAGTCCCAGGTATTCAACCAAAAGTGGGCAGTCCTAAGATCCCTACCAGCGGTTTAACCCCCATTTGCACGTCGACCCATGTGACCCAAATAACTGGTATAGTGGCAGGCTGGGGAAACGACTCACAAATAGGTCAAACCCTGGCCGACTCGCATGTTGACAGACTGTAATTACCACCTCCAAGGTGACAACTGCACTAGAGTTTAAATATCTGCTACTCCACATCAGCTTCTAGGTCTGAAGAAGCCTTTTAGTTGAGAGGTGAAATGCCTTCAAGAACCAAGAAGTCTACTTGCATTCAACTCAACAATCAAGACTGCAGGGATTCACTTTTTATTGCAAAAGGTTGAATGGAGCCAATATTAGAAAGTTGAGGCATTATCAAACCATTAAACAGGAAAGGGCCGTCCCCAAAATGTTTCCACAGAGTTGGAAGCTACAGTTGTGTAGAATATCTTTACATACTGAGTAATTCACTTCTGGAACCAAATGGTTCAGCTTTCAGAATCATGCCAGTCCCAGCCATGAGTGTGTATCCTGGCCCAGAGCCTAATGCTGGTACTTCATATCACTGCAGCTGACCCTTGCCTTTGGTTATGCTGAGCTTAGGCTTGTGAGCACCTTCTCTGCCCAGGAGACCTTAACAGTTCTTGTACTGATGTTTCTCCCAGAAACAGCTTTTAACTGTAGTACAGCTCCACCCAAGCTGTTCTTCCATCATCAGCTCCAGGCAGACCGTACTTGGACCACAGAGGGCAGTAACTCTCTCCCTCATCCGGTCGACTGAGAACGCCATGCCACCAAGACTTTCCCACCAAGGACACAGGATCCTACAGTCACTCTGTGTATTGGACTACATAATGTCGATATGCATATTTTTACATTGTTCAAGGCAATATTTTTCTTCATTATTGGCTTATACACTATAGCTTTTATCTTCTCTGTTTTATTATACTATTCATAGTATTTCATTTTAATTAGATAACGTGATTAATTCATAGATAGATAGATAGATAGCATCTAAACCGCCCAAGGAGGTTGGGTCCCATTTTGAGTCTTGGTCCTCGCAAGGTTTCTTCCTTATAACGTTTAGGGAGTTTTTCCTTGCCACTGTCACCCTAGGCTTGCTCAATGTGGGATTGGCCTTATAAATTAGAAGATAATCTAAAATGATGAAGCTGCTTTGAGCCAATGATCCATTGGAAAAAGCGCTAAAGAAACAAAGCTGACTTGACTTGACTAGTGAATGCTGCATAATAGGACAGATGACGTGTATACTCCGCTGTCCGAGTTTGCCTCCGTACACCTGTACACATGGTTCATTCATTATGTGATGCCCAAATATGCTTGACTTTACTTTTTGTTAGAGAAATGTTGCCAAATGGAAGCTTTCTTTAACTTTCAGTAAACATTTCATTTTACACTAAGCACAACATTAACCATAACAGCAGCACCATTGACGATATGGTACCTCAGAATACTTATTCCACATGTTTAAGCTCTAATAACCTCCTCATAGAGCTCTGACGAAGGGCTGCCGCTGCGTGGAGCTGGACATCTGGGACGGTTCTGATGGGGAGCCTGTTATCTACCATGGCTACACGATGACCTCCAAAATCCTCTTTAAGGATGCCATCCAAGCTATCAAGGAGTATGCCTTTAAGGTACAGTCTTATAGGTTCCCTCATAGATTTGCTACCGCACAGAAAATCAGGAGGATGCCTGTTAGTAGCCAATGTAGCTGTACAATGCATGAATGTTTTCAGACCCTTTCACTTTTTTCACATTTTATGTTGAGACCCATTGCTATGACACTTGAAATGTAGCTCCGAGGGCCTCCTATTTCTCTTGATCATCTTTTGACTCCATCAATTGGAGTCCAAGAGCACAGTGCAGTGGACTCCATAATTCTGAAATGGAAGAAGTTTGGAACAACCAGGACTCTGGAGCTGGATTGAGTTCTGGTGACTGTGGAGACAATGTGTACAGTAAACTCATTGTTATGTTCAAGAAACCAGTTTGAGATGATTTGACATGGCCCGTAGATGTTACACTGTGGTAGTAAAGGGATGGACATGGTCGGCAACAATACTCGAGTAGGCTGCAGTTGATCCTCAATTGGTACCAAGGGGCTCAAAGTGTGAAAAAGAAGATCCACACCATTACAACACCAGCAAACCAGCCTGAACCATTGATACAAGGCAGGATGGAGCCATGCTTTGATGTTGTTTACAACAAATTCCGACCATAACATCAAACTATTGCAGAAATTGAGACTCATCAGACCAGGCAACGTTTTTCCAGTCTTCTGTAGCCTCGGTTTTCTTAGCTGACAGGATTGACCCCTGGTGTGGTCTTCTGCTGCTGTGGCCCATCTGCTTCAAGGTTTGATGAGATACATATAGAGATACTCTTCTGCATACCTCAGTTATGACAGGTGGTTATTTGAGTAAGTGTAGCCATTCTTCTCTGACCTCCGGCATCAACAAGGCATTTTGGCTCAGACAACTGCCATCACTGGATATTTTCTCTATTTCGTTCCATTCTGTGTAATGGTACAGATGACTGCGTGAAAATCCCAGTAGATCAGCAGGTTCTGAAATACGCAGGCCAGCCCATCTAAACATGTAGAGTTATACACACTTACCTGTACACACCGTCTCTGTGGTTATCAGGCTCTTGCACTCTGCTCAGTTGTCTCATCTGGTGTCGTAGCAACAACTTCCTGTTTGCCTGTGGGTTGGTATTTTGAGTGGCTGCACACTTTATGTAAGCCGTGTTTACCTGTTGGTACAGTTCTTAAAGGGCCTTGAAATATATTGATTATGTAAATCTGTGGTAATGCATCCACTTAACAGCGGAACTAATTTAGTGCTTATCCTGCGCCTCTTACAAGCATGTTCCAGTGGAATTACCTTTCTGTAAAACAAAACATTTGGACTGAAGCCAGACTAATGTGTTTCTCCTCAGACCTCAGAGTATCCAGTCATCCTGTCCCTTGAGAACCACTGCAGCATCGAGCAGCAGAAACTGATGGCTGATCACATGACCTCTATCCTTGGAAGTGCTCTGCTCACCAAGCCCCTGGGGGAGCACATGCCCACCACACTGCCCTCTCCAGAGGTGGGTCACTGGTCAGAACCTTGCATGTGGTTAATTCTGTTTTCTAGAACCTTGCTAGCATTTGGTTTTTCAGAATAATTGTGGGTTCAAATGTTTCCATAAATTAACTGCATGTTATTTTTCAGAACATTAGAAGCTCAGAAATGTCTACAGCTTTGCCTGTTGTTTCTTTTTTTCAAAGTACTAGAGACAAGTTCTGAAAACTTGGCTGTGTTTTTGCTCTGTTGTTTTCTGGCTGAGAGTCAGAAGGGTCGCGGCTGAATTCCCTGCTGTGGTCATTGTTAATCCGAAGAAATGAATGACTTGAGTCAGTTATACAGATTAATAGAATAGCTGTTTATCAGAAACTTTTGTGGTGACTGTTGGAACTGATTCATGTTTCACCCCTGAGTGGAGTGCAGTATGTAAGGAATGCACACAGCTGCTGTTCACTCGTACGCTCGGGGTGTACATGCTCTGGCTTGACATCGTTTATTGCAGTCGGATGTTCGTGACAGATGGGATTATTGTGATGGCAGATGGCTGGGGTAACTGTAGCCTACCTATTGTTTTGCTCTATTCACCTCAATCAAGGTGTGGCTCTGGTTTCTGATCTGCTTCAACAATGGAACGGATTGATTCCCTCTGAAGGTCTGGAACTGTTTTGTTCAAAAACCCATTTACACATTTTTAACATCGTCTGGCGATTTTATTTTTTTTTTTCAGCAGAGTTTTACTGGTTTCATTTTTGGGGATCATTATTTCTATATCTTCCCTTTTTTCTCCCCAGTTGGTTTTGTCCAATTCCCCAATTTCACAGCATCTCCCCACCTTACTCCCTGCCAGTGGAGGGCCAAAGGCAGACTGCTCCCCCTGCATGACCCATAGCCTGCTTCTTTTCAATAACAAATGGTAGACTTCAACCACAAGCATGAATCCACATAGAGAGACAAACTCACCTTGATGGATCCACCCACAATCTTTGCCAGTGCTTTGATCAGTCAGGGGTTGCAGCAGCAGAAGATAATCCTCATTTCACCTTCACCCTCAGACATAACCAATCATGTCTCTGCAGAAACTGGCCAAACCAGAAGCACCAGCAAGCCTCTACTCTTTCACTTTATTGGGGTAGTGTCTTAGAATGCTGTGCCATCTGAGCGCCAAACGTTTAGATCTTATATATTTAACGTACTGTATCTCCATTGCTACCTGCTCTATCAACAATGAACGCTAAACAAAAGCCAGCACCTGTACCCTTTTATGTCAAAAGAAATTTGCCTTGGAATTGTGCCATGAGATTGCAACATCATAAGAAGCGATATTGGCTTGACTGGCCAATGTAACCTACACATGTACAAAGAGGGTGACCAAACATCCCATTTTTCCCTGGACAATCCCGTATTTCAGTCCATGTTCTGGTGTCCCGACTTATTTTTTAAAATTTGACCCACATGTCAAAGAAAATGACATGTATACTGAAATGAACATTAGCAGAGAATCATCAGCTAAAACGAATGTATTTATTCAAAAGGAACAGACCAATTATTTGACAAGTTACTATACATGTCTAAATATAAAATGGCCAGTCATATATGTTGATTTGTTAATTATCAGCCACCTTTCACCGACGTGATTTAATGCCCTCACTCACTCTGGCCGATGTACTGCTGAGACAGATAAATGAACATGTACATTTAATGACCAGCTTTAAAAAGAATGGCTCCAGACATGTGGAGCTAATCAGCATGTTCAAAAGCACAAAGACGCCAAAAAAGTAACTGTGCAGTGTGTATATAGTGTGCAGTAGCTGTTGCTATTTTTGAAAATTACACAAAAGGTACATAGAGTAGATTTTGAAATGGTTGCAGATACATACAGTGGGGCATAAAAGTATTTAGTCAGCCACTGATTGTGAAAGTTCTCCTACTTAGAAAGATGAGAGAGGTCTGTAATTTTCATCATAGCTACACTTCAACCATGAGAGACAAAACGAGGAAAAAAATTAATTGTAAATCATGGTGAAAAATAAGTATTTGGTCACCCAAAAACAAGCAAGATTTCTGGCTCTCACAGACCTGTAACTACTTCTTCAAGAAGCTCTTCTGTCCTTCACTCGTTACCTGTATTAACGTCACCTGTTTGACCTCGTTATCTGTATAAAAGACACCTGTCCACAGCCTCAAACAGTCAGACTCCAAACTCAACCATGGCCAAGACCAAAGAGCTGTCAAAAGACACCAGGAAGAAAATTGCAGACCTGCACCAGGCTGGGCAGAATGAATCTACAATAGGCAAGCAGGTTGGTGTGAATAAATCAAGTGTGGGAGCAATTGTAAGAACATGGAAGACATACAAGACCACTGATAATCTCCCTCCATGCAAGATCTCATCCCGTGGGGTCAAAATGATCATGAGAACAGTGAGCAAAAATCCCAGAACTACACGGAGGGACCTGCTGAATGACCTGCAGAGAGCCAGGACCAAAGTAACAAGGCTACCATCAGTAACACACTACGCAGAGAGGGACTCAGATCCTGCAGTGCCAGGCGTGTCCTCCTGCTTAAGCCAGTACATATCATATCCAGGCCTGTCTGAAGTTTGCCAGAGAGCATATGGATGATCCAGAAGAGGATTGGTAGAATATCATGTGGTCAGATGAAACCAAAATAGAACTTTTTGGTAAAAACTCAACTCGTCGTGTTTGAAGGAAGAAGAATGCGGAGTTGCGCCATACCTACTGTGAAGCATGGGGGTTATGTTACAAATTATTGAGTTGAACTTGTTATTGACCAAATACTTATTTTCCACCATAATTTACAATTAAATTCTTACCTACAAAAAAATCCTACAATGTGATTTCCTGGACTTTTTTCTCATTTTGTCTCTCACAGTTGAAGTGTAGCTATGATGAAAATTACAGACCTCTGTCATCTTTCTAAGTAGGAGAACTTAGAAAGAGCACAATCAGTGGCTGACTAAATACTTGTTTGCCCCACTGTAGCATGTCCTTCTTTGCATAATGCTAACTGACATCTTCTGATGTTGACTATCAGGAGCCTCATTTATAAAATGTTTTTTGAAATCCTTGCATCCCTCAGGAGCTGAAGGGCCGCATCCTGGTTAAAGGCAAGCGTCTGAATAAATTGGAGGACTACTTCTTAGAGCAGGCAGCTACGCAAGAAGAAGAGTCTGTGACAGAGGAAGAGGATGTGCGTGATGAAGACGAGGAGAAAGAAGGCGATCAAAACAATAAGGTGGTCTGATGCCCAATCCAGTGCCATCTAGAGTTTTCAGTTGAGTTTCTGAGTTGTTTATTGTTTTCAATCACTGGTGTTAGAAATCAAAGACGCTGAAGCTAGCCAAGGAGCTCTCGGACCTCGCCATCTACTGCAAAAGCGTCGGCTTCCATGGATTTGAACATGCCAAGGACCACCAGTCCTTTTACGAGATGTGTTCTTTTAAAGAGGGGGATGCAGTGAAATATGCAGAGAAGCAAGGTTTGATGCTAAAGCTGTCCACAAATCTGCTGTGGCTTATTTAAACACAGGTTTACCTTCTTCATCTCTAACATATTTTTCTTTCCATGCAGCAACCGAGTACATTTGTCATAACTCGATCAAGCTGAGCAGAATTTACCCATCAGGAGCGATCAGGACAAACTCCTCCAACTTCCACCCAGTGCCTCTGTGGAATGTGGGCTGCCAGATAGGTGCGAATGACGTAGTAATAGTGATGATAACCAGACCTGTGGAAATACTACAGAGCTTGTAACCTCTCTGCACAGTACAGTGAACACATGCCCAGCCCATACTAAATAGTAAATGCACTCCTGGTGAATAACCCAAATCATGCTCCCTAATGCAAGCCAATGGCTCTCTAACGATTTTTAACCATAAATCTTTGAAAAATGATGCATGGCACACATTATATAGATCAGGTCAGTCTTGTATGTTAAGCAGTTCAAGCTGTATTAATCTCTGAAGAATTATAAAAAATAAGTGCAAGTGGTAACACTAGTGCTTTCTTCATAAAAAAAAAATTGAAAAATGTCATGTAATCTAGTGAGCAATGGATTGAAAGTGAAAAGTAAAACACTTTTTCTATTGGTGAACTCTGGGCACTAGCATAGCTGCTACAGTGGTATGAAAAAGTTTGGGCACCCCTGATAATTTTCATGATTTTAGTTTATAAATCATTGGTTGTTCAGATCAGCAACTTGAGTTAAATATATCATATAGCAGATGAACACAGTGATATTTGAGAAGTGAAATGAGTTTATAGGATTTACAGAAAGTGTGCAGTAATTATTCAAACAAAATTAGGCAGGTGCATAAATTTGGGCACCCCAACAGAAAAATGACATCAATATTTAGTAGATCCTCCTTTTGGTAGAAATAACAGCCGCTAAACGCTTCCTACAGCTTCCAGTCTGGATTCTGGTTGAAGGTGCTTTGGACCATTCTTCTTTAGAAAAACATCTCCAGTTCAGTCAGGTTTGATGGTTTTCCGAGCATGGACAGCCCACATTTTCAGTAATATCTCAGTCTGGGGACTGAGATGGCCATTCCAGAACGTTGTACTGGTTCCTCTGCATGAATGCCTTAGTAGATTTTGAGCAGGGTTTGGGTCGTTGGCCTCGGTGCAACTTTGTCACTGATTCTTGAACATTGTTCTCAAGAATCTGGAGATATTAACTGGAATCCATGCGACCCTCAACTTTAACAAGATTCCTAGTACTTGCACTGGCCACACAGTCCCACAGCATGATGGAACTGCCACCAAATTTTACTGTGGGTAGCAAGTGTTTGTCTTGGGATGCTGTGTTCTTTTTCCGCTCCTTGTTATGTCCAAATAACTCAATTTTAGTTTCATCAGTACACAGCACTTTATTCCAAAATGAAGCTGGATTGTCCAAATGTGCTGTAGCACACCTCAAGTGACTCTGTTTGTGGCGTGTCTGCAGAAAAGGCTTCTTCTGACCCATTACTCTCCCATACAGCCTCTCCTTGTGCTGAAAGTGTGCTGTATAGTTGAACGATGAACAGTGACACCATCTGCAGCAAGATGAGGTTGTAGGTCTTTGGAGGTGGTCTGTGGCTTGACATGACTTCTCACCATCCTTCGCCTCTGCCTGTCTGAGATTTTTCTTGTCTGCCACTTCGGGAGTTCCTTAACTAGAGCTGTACTTGTGGTCTTCCAGTGCCTCACTATGTTCCTCACAGTGGAAACTGACAGCTGAAATCTCTGAGAGAGCTTTTCCCTTTCCCTGAACCATGATGTTGAACAACCTTTGTTTTTCAGGCCATTTGAGAGTTGTTTTTGAGGCTCCCATGTTGCCACTCTTCAGAGAAGATGCAAAGAGGAGGAAAAAACGTCCAATTTGGCCACCTTAAACCCTTTCTCATAGTTGGATTCACTTGTGTATGTAGATCAAGGGTCAATGAGCTTACAAAACAAATTTTGTGTTCCAATAATTAGTGCTAAAGGTATTCAAATGACAAGGGTGCCCAAATTTATGCACCTGCCTAATTTTGTTTGAATAATTACTGCACACTTTCTGTAAAACCTATAAACTTAATTTCACTTCTCAAATATCACTGTGTTCATCGGCTATATGATATATTTACCTGAAATTGCTGAGCTGGACAACAATTTATAAAGAAAAATCAAGAAAATTATCAGGGGTGCCCAAACTTTTTCATACGACTGTGTTGCCACTTGCAGCCTTTATTCTGGAGGACTCTGTTCCTTTCGGTTGGCTGCAGTTAATAACCAATTTAGGACCCATGGACATTATTTGCACTAAGGATACAGTACTGAAGGTAAAAATAAAGAAAAAGACACTTACCAGCTGTTGGTCATATTTATGCACAAATACAGAAAATTCTAAATGGTTCACAAACTTACACCACTACACATTGGGTACCCAGGAGCCTGCTGAGTGGGAGCTTCACACAAGCCTTGTCAATTCACATATGCATTGACCCAGTCATCTGGTCATAACAATTTGACCATCATTGGTGAACCTCTGAAAATCAGACTTACTGTCTAATTTATCCCAGAATTTTAAATGTGCTGGGGTAACAAGTTAAATATTCACTTAATCCGAGTGCTTATTTGGGTCGTCAGAGTCTAGGACCGGATAACAAAGTTCAATTTCATAATTGAACCAGCATGTATGCCTTGTGTTTAGCGGTTATACTGATACTGTTCCTGTTCAAATGTTATTTCAGTGGCACTCAACTTCCAGACTCCAAGCGCAGAGATGGATCTGAACCAGGGTCTGTTCAGCCAGAATGGAATGAGCGGCTACGTCCTGAAACCTGCCTACCTCAGGGATCGTCAGTCTGAATTTGACCCCATTACGCTGACCAAAGGACCATGGCTCAAGCACATCAAGTTTCATGTGATGGTCAGCAGCCCCTGTTTTATAGCACTTTTCAGAATACATGGGTATAAATTGCTATTCTAAACACAGTGGTACCTCGGGTCTCATTGTTAATTCGTTCCAGAACGAATGACTAGTACACTTTTCCGTGTACTAGTCTTACTTTATAATAAAAAAGTAACTAGTATTACTTTATAATAAAATGTTGAAAAATCTCATGTAGTTTAGTGAGTAATGGATTGAAAGTGAAAAGTAAAAGCAAAACACTTAGTCTATTGGTGAATTCAGGGAGCTAGCTGCTAAGGCTAACTGCTCAACCTGAAAGCCAGTTTTCCTTTCAGTTGGCTGTCATTACTAACATTTTAAGGACTCATGGAGACTTATATGCACTAAGAATACAGTACTGTAGGTATAAAAATAATTAAAAACACCATAAACATGAGATTTTCACTAAACAAGTCACGTCCTTATCAAAACATTGAGTGTTTTTAGCAAACGATGAGAACCCGAGAAATTTTTCTAGTCAACATGCATCAAGAAACAAATTCTGAGGTGGTCGACAACCGAGGTACCCCTGTCCATGCCAATGAGTGGATAAACTACCCCTAGGTCTCTGTCTGGCTGTATGCCTACCTGGTATTCCTTGGTTTCAGACCCACAAATCGGAAAAAAGACCGGAAAAAAGCACTGCACATGCTATTGTGGTTAAAAGTGAATGAGCAGTGAGCACAGCATGTCCAAAAGGCTTGGGAAAACTGACCAGACAATAAGAGGATGTCCATATTTAGGTGTTAGTGAAGCAGATGTGCATCTCTGGCTGATTACTAGGGAAGCTTTTATGATGCTTTGGAATCTAGATCAAGCATATTATTCTACTGCAAGAATGAGCACTAATGACTTCCTTATCCTTTGACAGGTGATCTCGGCCCAGCAGTTACCCAAAGTGAGTGAGAAGGCATTCTCCATTGTGGATCCACTGGTGCGAGTGGAGATCCATGGTGTACCAGCTGACACAGCAAAGAGAGAGACGCAGCACATTCAGAACAATGGTACAGACTTGCTTAAACACTAATAGAATGTGATGCTGAATAAGGACAGTAACGAAATGTAGTTGGAATGGCTGGTGAAATGATATGCATGTAACAGTTTAGAAGGTGTGGCTTCTATACCCAGAAGTCCCCCTACAGTAGGTGTGGCCTCATTGGCTGTCTATCCTAGAGAAGGATGCATGGCAGTCAAAGTAAAAACAGTGGCTTCTCTACTAGTGGTCGACTGATGTGGGGTTTTTAAATGCTGATGCTGATATTTAGAGAGCAGGGTGACCGATGCCTGATATTTAATTCCGATATCACAATTTATTTGTCAAATTAGACATAACTCCTAGGCTAACGCTTCATTCCGAAAACTCAGCTGTTAACAATTGTGAAAGATTGAGATCTAAAATCCATAGCCCTGGGAGGTTCTGCTACATTAACAAACAAGATCGTTTTTTGTGTGTGGTTAAACTAATTAGAGAGAACCAATGGTCACATGACTAACACTCTCATTGTCTTTCCACAAAGGCTTCAACCCCATGTGGAATGAGAATTTCCAGTTCGACCTGTATGTGCCTGAACTTGCGTTGGTGCGCTTTGTTGTCGAGGACTATGACACTGTATCCAGCAACGACTTCATTGGCCAGTTCACGGTTCCCTTTACCAGCCTGCAGAATGGTCAGTGATCACTCACATTGTACCACATACCGTGATTAAGAACATTGTACTAATTAGACTTTCACCAAAGTCAGATTTATTTCTATAGCACTCTTTACAATGCAGCATTATCTAAGCTCAAGCCCAAACTGAGATAGCCTAGGGCAACAGTGGCAAGGAAAAACTCCCTAAGGAAGAAACCTTGGGCGGACCAAGACTCAAAAGAAACCCAGCCTCCTTGGGCTTTCTAAGCTTGGACCCATCTGCACACAGGAGCTCAGCCAGATTGACCACTGGGTTTTTGGCCACTTCTCTTACCAAGGACCTTCTCCTCGATTGCTTAGTTTGGTCTAGGAAGAGTCCTGGTTAGTCCAAACTTCTTCCAGACATCAAAATGTCACTCTTCTCTCAAGGCCGATGTGTGCTCCCCTGTCAGTCTTGGTTTCCGTAGTTATGACATAAACAAGTTTTACCCTCAAAAGGAATCATGAGCTGTTGCGGTAATGACTAATGACTAATTATTTCTGCACTCTGACTTTCCTGTTGGGTTTCTTTTCAGGATATCGGCACGTGCCTTTGTATAACCAGAATGGGGACCTTCTCTCCTCTGCCGGACTTTTTGTTCACGTTATGTCTGTAAAAGAGGAGTAATCAAGCCATCCTTTGTGAGTCTGCATGTGAAGACCTGCTCCTGTGCCAGCAGTACCCAATTCACTATAGCACTGTCAGAGACCAAAAGAGAATAGAAACACTGGATGAATGACTGCAAAAGCTGGATGGAGAAGGACTCTTAGTCATGGCAGAGATTACAAAGAGAAGTCAGTCATTGTTGATAGTGAATTTACACTAAATAGCTCAAATGTAGCTTAGAACACTGACGTGGTAAGTTATTAGACTGAACTTGTGTTTTTCAATGGATGTTAAGGTTTTTACAAATCATGTTTAGACTATTTGGAACACATTTCAATATGAACTGTATGGTGAACGCCTCTCAATGATTAAATCAGCTGTAGACAAGATGACAGGCTAGAAGACTTCTTTCCTCCTTTCCTCTGCCAGTTTGTCAGGATAAGCTGTAAACAAATTCTGCACCAACCAACTGGCTTGCAGGAAGCTCGATAAGTAGCTGGAGCAGAGCTGAACAGGTTTGAACAGGAGTCCAAATTCAGTTTGCACAATATCTCTTTTAATTGCTGCTAAATGTTTGTTGGGGAAAATGATTAGTCGTTTGGACACATGACTAATCAGAAGAAGTGCTATATTCCAAACGCAGTGCAGGAAAATACTGAACCTACGTTAGAACGCCACAGGAAAGTGTGTACAATGGACCAACGAGACAGCATCCACACAAACGGATTGTTATACGAGACAACTACACACTACTGTCTGTATCATGTGAAACCTTAACCTGCTCCAGATGGTAAACGCACAACAAAGCCATTTTAAATCCTACCGCACTCGTATTTGTTCTTACCGCAGCATATTTTTTTGCTGTCTTAGTAGGGTGTATGAGGGAGAAACAACAGGGCACTAAAAATAGACAAAGAGCGTTATGCATATCAGACCACCTGTGTGAAACTCCCGGCCAAAACAAACACCTGAAATCTGAGTCCATTAAGGAGGAGACGAGAGCTTTGGGATATTGCAATTCAATCAGGTATTGAAAGTGGCTTTTATGCTAGAAGCGAGAATATCTCATGACAAATGCAGCAACCACAAAGCAAAACTGACTTGTTTAGACTTTCCCCAAGTTAAAATGCACCAATCATGTGGAGTTAAATTTTCCACCTATAATAGAAGTAAAATCATTAACTGAAATATCATATTAGCATCTGTATAACAAATGCTAATATGATATGAACAGTCCTTTACTAGTGCTCTGTGCGGTATTTAGCACATTTAGCTGATGACTGGACATCACGTAATTGATTAAAACTAGCAACAGTCAAAGTATTGTGGAATTTATAAATAATACACTTATCTAATAAAGCAATAAGGCACGAGAGGGTGTGCATTATTGTGAATATACCACAGGAAAGAGGTGTTGTTAGGCCCGACGCGAAGCAGAGTTACAGAGCATCAGCAGCTTCTCTGGGTTAGAGCTGGACTTACAGATAACGTACCTGTCAGATCAATGAACGCCCGATTAGCCGTGCATGGTGTTTAATGAAAGATGCAGCGTTTAACTCCAGCAAACGACGTCTGTGTGAGGGATGAAGCTGATTCAGGTCATTTTTGTTGATGGGACTAAAACTGATCTTCAGTCTCGTTGCTCTTCATTCGAGCTGGGAATCCATTAAGAGCGCGGGAGAGGATTGATTTAAAGTACTGACTTCGTTTCGCTTTTCCAGCGCTTCCAAATCCTAAAGGTGATAAACCTTTGGCTCAGGTTGGTCATTAATAGCTTCATCTTCCAAATTCATATCGTTTTCAAAACCAATAGATTTTATAAAGTAATAACTTTCATTTCGGCAGTGCTTTACTCAGTATAACTTGACTGCTTTGCCAGGTTACGTGTGCCGCGGATTAATACTTATAGAGCGTCGGTCACAGTGCCGCTATGGTCAATAATGTAACGGCGGAGAACGTCTCTCAGATTGCGGGTCGGAACTAACTGTGGTTTAATTACTCATATTAAACACCGACCCAGAACAACAGGTGCAAAGGAATTCAAACATTTCATTTTTTTTTTAAGTCTTCCACATATTCATCCAATTTGGTGAAAAGGATCCACAAAGTTGAATAATTTCTCCACCCTGCCTTGA
Source organism: Ancistrus triradiatus (assembly GCA_025084515.1). NCBI lineage: Eukaryota > Metazoa > Chordata > Actinopteri > Siluriformes > Loricariidae > Ancistrus > Ancistrus triradiatus. The sequence continues at coordinate 74,727 of JAJAGP010002442.1, read as the reverse complement.
CAAAAAAAGGAACATTTAAATGTTCTAGTCCCACATTTATTCAAGACTAATCTGGAAGGAACAAAGTAAAACAAATTAAGTTTGCAAAAAAAATAAATAAATTTGGTATTCAGCCAAACGTTTCATTCCGTTCAGTTTATGTCGGTGCATCCCTAGTATGGTATTCAATTTATTGTCATTACACATGTACAAGTACAAGGCAACGAAATGCATTTTTAGAAGAAACAAGAAATAACGAACACATTGGGAAAGAAGGAGAACTCCTTCCAGCACACAAGCACATAAACATAACATAGACACACAACTAGCCACTGGTTAGGGATGTGGGTATCGGGAAAAGTAACCAAAACGACAAGCAGCCATCCATGTTCGCAACCGTTACGGCGCGCCCTGCAGACCCGTCCCGCCGTCCTGGTGGAGTTGAGCTTAGAGTGGAGGCGTTTGGTTTGGGCTGGGAAAAAGTTCTGTCAGTTCTCATTCTTGCAGCAGAAAAAGTCTATACAAAGTTCGCGATAACATGGCAGTATACAGCGCTTACTGCCCAGAATGAAATGGATGCGGGGTAGATACGTAGCAGCAGATCCTCTGGAGGCATTTCTTATCAGCAAGGCCGTTGCCGATAACAAGGAAGCCGAGAGTAGAAATGACTTGTTTTGACTGAGCTCAAATTTTAACACTCAGAATCCAATGTATCTCTGATGATTTACCTCATTTCACAAAGCCGTTAGTTTCTCCATAATGTATTCCATGGTGCGATTAATATGCACAGTCTGAGTTCCAACGGCTCTGCCCACCATTTCAATCAAATTGGGCAGTTTCTGGGGAACTTTGACAACTGACCCAACTCTTTTAATTTTCCGATACAGCAGGGTAACGCCTAATCCAATCAGCAGAAACCCCACAATCAAAGTTCCGAATAAATAAACATCCTCAACGTCCTCCAATGAAAGAGGTGCCAGGCACACGACCCTCCACTTCCCCCCCGGGTCCATCGCGTATCCTGCCATCTGTGTTCCGTCGGGGCATGTGGGTTCCCCTGAACCCGAACTTCTCGATGAGAAGATGGTGTCAATAGCGTTCAGAGACCATTTAACCAATTCCATAATTTGTTCTTTGAGGAGCAGTGCTAAGGAGTAGAGTAGAGTAGACGAGACAGATACAAAGAAGCCAAGCAGGAGAGATAAGGGAGCGAGGAACAGTGCGTCCGCCTTCCACGAGAGCTCAGAGGGAAATCCTAGTAACTAGTACTCACTCGGAAACTAGGGTTTAATCATATAGTCCTGTTTTACAAAAATTAACTCCATCCATCACAGCAGCTCCTGTGGCTTGGAAGTAAGAGCCAGCTGCTTGAAACATCAATTTCTGAGGACCTTGGACCCTAGGCTGGCCTCTGAACATGAATGTCAGGCACTTTGGCCTGAACTCCCAGGATTGACTCCAGACAGCCCTACAGCACTGACCAGGATAATCTGGAGCAAATATGAGATCGTACACTAAATCAGCCTCTCATAGTTATACCAACAGGCAATCTTTACCTGAGCAGCTTTGGGTATCGGACATCTAGGGCTGTGGTAGCCTAGCGGTTAAGGTACTGGACTATGGACCAGAAGGTCCTGGGTTGAAATCCCACCTCTGCCAAGCTGCCACAGTTGGGTCCTTGAGCAAGACCTTTAACCCACAATTGCTTGGATTGTAAGACTATCAGTTGAAAGTCGCTCTGGCTGAGGGTGTCTGCTAAATGCTATAAATGTAAATGTCCATTTAATTGCTTTTGGCTCCTAGTCGATGCTGCCACCAACAGGCCTCTAATGGTAAGGTACATGGGAATAATAGTACAGCTAAAAAGTGATACAAATTACTATATGTTAAGGTATGTCCATAATCAATCCATACAGGTGTTATATTTAAACATATGCACTGCAGAGTGAAAATATAACTAGGATAATTTACATTTACATCACTCACCGGCCACTTTATTAGGTACACCCGTTCAACCGGCTTAAAGCAAGCCAATCACATGGCAGCAACTCGGTGTATTTAGGCATGTAAACATGGGCTATGTCTGAAATTTTCCACTCGTTTACTCATTCACCAATCCCTATAAACTCTGTGTAGTACACTAAATAGCAGAGCAGTGAGCTACGCAAACGAGAGAATTCAGACAACACTTACTAACGCAGGAAACAAAATTACCTTTGCCTTTTCTCACATAAAATCAACCGAAACATCAACAAGCCCGGTGCTGTCACAAGACTTGGTTAGTTTAGCGATGTTTTAATTTAGCCCACAATGCTGCTTGTCCAGCATAAAACTTCACTCTTTTGTCAGACGAACTAAAGCCATGACGAATACATAAATATTAAATGCACTATTTTCACAAGTAAACACATTATTATCAACTATTGGTCGTTTAATAGTCGTTAAAAAATGTTTTGCACTGACATTTGCACGCGAAATTCGTCACTGCAGTGGTTTCGGATTTATCCGTCGTCGTCTTTACCGAGTAAAGCCGAAGGAAACCGATATGCATTGTGGAACCTTAGTCCGTAAGTTGTGTACATCGGTTGTCCACTATATTTGGGTAACAAAGTAGTGTACTATATAGGCAATCGATTTGTCCACTGAGAATTCGGACAGCCCTACAACATGGCCGGCACACTAAATAGTACACTAGATAGTACATAGGGTACGATTTCAGACACAGCCCAGGTGCCATGAACAGACAACTGAGGCTACAGTTCACACAGACTCACCAAAATCAGAGATCAGAAAAACGTTGCCTGGTCTGACGAGTCTCAATTTCTGATACACCATTCGGATGGTAGGGTCAGAATTTGGCAAAAGCAACATGAAAGCATGGATCCATCCTGCCTTGCATCAGTGGTTCAGGCTGGTGGTGCAATGGTGTGGGGGATACTTTCCTGGCGCACACTAGGCCCTTTAATATCAACTGAGCACCTTTTAAACACCAGTCTACCTGAATATTGTTGCTGACCATGTGCATCCCTTGACCACAGATGGCTTCCAGCAGGATCACCGTATCACAATGCTCAAATCTTCTCAAAGTGGTTTTTTGAACATGACAATGGATTCACTGTACTCAAATGTCCCCCACAGTCACCAGATCTCAATTCAATAATGCATCTTTTGGATTTGGTGGAACGGGAGGTCTGTGGCACAAATAATTAAGGCAGATCTGAAGGCAAAAGGTACTAGCAAGGTGCACCTAATAAAGTTCCCAGTGAGTGTTTTTATGGTGGTAATGTGTGCTTACGTTAATCTGTGAGTAAATGGACTTCAGTTGTAGTTACTCACCCATGAAGAGAAAGCAACTAGAGCTCCGCCCTTGCTGGACTTTCCATAATTTGTGATTGGTAAGCTGCTGCCCATCCCTACTATAGCCATCTCAAACACATAAATCAAACATGCTTTCACCTCCCTCTCTCTCACACACACACGCTTACTTGAAAGTTTGTAAATCCTTTAGAATGTTCTTTATTTCTGCATAAATGAGCAGATTTTCAAACAAGTAGATAAAGTATGTTTCTGTCAGTATCCAGTGTGACTCCTTGGACATGCAACTAAACCTTTCTGGTAACAGTCCAGTACATGAGCTTGAAGGAATTTTAGCCCATTCCTCTGTACAGAACAGCTTCAACTACAAGACATCATCACTTCCATGACATTTCTATTGGATTAAAGTCAGAACTTTAAACTGGTCATTCCAAAATATTACTCCTGTTTAACCATTTTTTAGGTAGAACTACTTTTAGGTGACTCGTCTTGCCACATGGCACACATTTCTTTGGAGATTCAGTTTTCCTTTAGAATTTGCTGGAATAATTCAGAATTCATTCTTCCAGAACATCATTATTCATTATCAATGATGGCAAGCCAGCCTGGCCAAAATGCAGCAAAACAGGTCCAGACCATGAAACTAGCACCAAAATGATTCAGATGGGACAAGGTTCTCATGCTGGAATGCAGTTTTTCCTTTCTCCAGACTCCTTATATTAAGCAAAAAGTCCCATCTTGGCCTCATCCATCCACAAAATGTTTTTGCTATAGAGTTCTAGCTTGTATTTATCAAACTACAGATGGGCAGTAAGGTTCCTTTTGGAGAGGAGTGGCTTTCTCCTTGCAACTCTGCCAATGCACACCATTTTTATTCAATTCTCTCCTGATGATGGACTCATGAATGTGAACATTAACCAGCGCGCTCAGACTTTGCACACCATTAAACACCTCGCCCTTTTCCTCAATTTGTACACAATCTGAATGAGGATTGGTGGAGTCCAAACACTTTAGAGATGTTTCTGTAACCTTTTCCTGCCTGAACAGTATTGACAGATCCTCAGAAACATCCACAAACATGTTGTGAAGATCAGATTCCTGGTCTTCAAATACAACAGGTGGTCCAGTCATCCCATTGATTGAAAATGCTCAACTATAATTTCACCTTCAAATTAACTGCTAGTCCCAGAGGTTCCCAAACAATTGTCTGGATTATTTTCCTTAATAAATAAGTGAACAAGTATATCTCTGTCTCATTTGTTCATACAAGTTTTCTTTTAGAACGTGTGTGAAAGTCTTGTGTTGTTTAAGTCATATTCATGCTAAATAAATTCTAAAAAGGGTTCACAAACTTAAGCACCAATAAAAAATAAAAAAAAAGGTGAAAAGTACAAAGCCTGGTCACTTAGACATGCAAAATCTGTGTCGAATCAAGATAGGGGAGTCATTTATTTTTCTTAAAAAGGTGCTTTAATAGAACATCAGTCTGGAAGAAAATTTGCAACAGACCATGGATCATCTCACCTTGAAACATACAGCAAACGTGGCACAGCACAGCCCCTTGACACTGGTTTCAAACTGCAGCGACTACATGGCTTTGGAAAAATAAAGATCAAAAACAACAAAACCCCAAGAAAATATAATGCATTACAATTATATACGTAATAGCACTGTAACTAGGTGTGCCTTTAACAAAGCATTAGTGAAAAAACAAGCTGGAAGAACTAAAACAGAACATCCTTGACCGACAAAGTGCTCCACCTCTGAGACTTCGCTTAATGTGAGAAATGCTCAGTGATCCAATCTAGAGGAGGAATCTGTGATAGAATCGGTGAATTGTTATAAAATCATGTCATTCTACACAAAACACACAAAGAGGTGCACGGAAATCAAAAAAACAATACAGCAGCAGGATAATATAGGCGTTAAACATGTCAAACCAAATACTGACAGGATAGCATGAAACACTGAAACGCTCTCTAGCGTAGCTGCAGAGATGAGGGGGAAAAAAAGAGGTAGCGCAAAGGGATGAGAGAGAGGAAACCTAAAGACTGTAGTTGTAGTGTGGGTGTAGAGGTTATTGCATGCTTGGCGGCTAGGACTAGCCGCTGCTCCTCTCATAGGCACCATGGTGAGGGAGGCTGCACGCTGCAGCGCTGCCACACAGCACCAAGAGCCCGAGGTACACCGCGTAACTATGCAAACCACCTTAAATGATACAGCTTGTGCAGGTTTGGTCTGCTCTGGTATGTGAGGTAAAGGAGTCGATGTGCATTCACTGCGGCAGGGTGCAGCTCAAAACAAGTTCAAACTCTATACTAAGCCATGTTTTAATGACAAAACGCTACATCAGGACATTTTACAATAAAAGAATATAAAAGGGACACTGGGCATGTGCAACTACAACTGGGAGAAGACAAACCAACAGGCGTTCATGTCCTTTTAATGAAGGAAAGATATCCCAATTTGAATTTGGGCCCATTTCACTTCGAGGGCGGCTCTATTTTATCATTATCAGCACATGCCTGAGAACATTTGCAGCTGAGCATCCTGAGGACCAGCATGATCCCTCAGAATCAAAGGGATTGGGAATCACCTGCACGCTGTCTTAAGTAAAGCCAGACTATTCAAATCATTACAAATCTAGGGATTCTCGAAGCTAAAAGTCATCACTTATGACCACCAGAGTCCTGAAAGGGTCAGACGGAGATATCGGCGTACGTCGAAGCATCTGGCGCTTTCATACCAAATCTGACGAGCATCAGTAAGTGATGAATGACTAAAAGGAAGATGGAAATGACCATCCATTGGCACGGTACAATCTGTAGTGTCAGATTGTCGCTTGTCTAAAACAACACAAAGACACCGAAGCAGTGCAAATGCAATCCTTTGCTCTTACAAGTTAAACATACACACGTCTATAATGATAAAGATCGTGTCTGTGATGGCACGAGCGAAAGCAAAAGAAAACAAGAACACAGATGGAGACATTTTATCCATGATTGTTTAAAAACAAACCAACCAAAACTCCTCCAGCCTTTACAGTGCCTTTACGAAACTCTTCTGACGCGTCCCCATTTTCATGGAGAACAACTGTGGAAAAGATTTCTGTGGAAATATTCTGTGTACAAAAACGTAGTTTTTCCCATAAAAATGACATTCAAAAAAGGCACTTGTTTGGGTCGGCGAAGGGGGGAAAAAGCCCACAGTCCTTTAATGGCTGCATAGCAACAACCCGAAGATCTGCATTCGGATTCTCTCATGTCAGAAGGAACTCGAAGGGGTTGGTGTTTTTGGTTTCTCATTAAGCACTTAACAGGGCAGCCAGATGTGGGTCCCTAGTGAGCACTAAAGGTCTGTCTGTCTGTAGTGGAGCTTAGTCACTGTGAGGGTCTCCCTGGTGGGCTGCTGATCCTGTATAGCGAGCAGCATGCTGCTATGAAGTGATGGATGGCAGGGTGACCCTGTGACCTCTCCGCTGAGCCTGTGTGAGGCAGGGCGGAGCTTGCTACCTGCCTCGGAGGTTCTGCAGAACTCCATACACATCCTCTTCCTTGCTCAGTCCTTCGAAGAATGGAAGCAGGTCCAGCAGCTCGGTGTCGGTCATGTCATCGAACCACGACTGTACCGGAACCTATGGAGTAAACATACCATTGTTTCCACAGTCAATGGTCAATGGCACATCAAATAACTTTAGCATTCTTACAATTGATACAATCTTACAAGCTATTGTGGGTTAATTGCTCAAGGACCCAACAGTGGCAGTTTGGGAGAGGTGGGATTTGAACCCTAGACCTTCTGGTCCATAGTCCAGTACCTTACCCACTAAGCTACCAGAGTCCCGCAGGTAAATCGCCCAAACAGGCTGTGCAGGCTAAATATTTTGAGACATTTATGTATACAGGAGAACATTTACATTTAAGCATTTAGCAGACTGCCTTATCCAAAGTGACTTGCAACAGATACAGCTTGCAATCCAAGCAATTGTGGTCTTGTTAATGGTCTTGCTCAAGAACCCAACAGCAGCAGCTTGGAGACTAAGCAGCTACTGCAACAGGGCCCTCCAGAAAAACAACTGACGTTCAATACGAGTGAACATTCTAACAGAATTTATGATGATACTGAGCTTCAGCAACGTACTGGGTTCAACCAACTGTGCTCTCTTAGCTCAGATGCTGCATTAGCCAGGAGAGACTAAACAGCTTAACATGAACAAAGCTTAACGTGGTTTAAAGTACGAACACGATGACCTAGGAAAACCAAACTTCTCTCCATTACTACTGGTCATAAGTAATCTCTACTGCTGAAATTTAGAAGCTGTGGCCCAAAAAGAAAGTATTCATTTTACGTTGATTTTTTTCCTTCCCATGTACACCTACAACCCCAATGCCAATGAAGTTGGGACGGTGTGTAAAACATAAATAAAAACAGAATACGATGATTTGCAAATCTTTTTCAACCCACATTCAATGGAATACACTACAAAGACAAGATATTTAATGTTCAAACAGATAAACTTGATTGACTTTTGCAAATATTCACTCATTTTGAATGGGATGCCTACAACATGTTCCAAAACAGTTGGGACAGGAGCATGTTTACACTGTGTTACATCACCTTTCCTTGTAACATCACTCAATAAGCGTTTGGGAACTGAGGACACTAATTGTTGAAGCTTTGTAGGTGGAATTCTTTCCCATTTTTGCTTGATGTACAGCTTCAGTTGCTCAACAGTCTGGGGTCTCTGTTGTCGTGCTTTGCACTTCATAATGCACCACACATTTTCAATGGGAGACAGGTCTGGACCGCAGGCAGGCCAGTCTAGTACCTGCACTCTCTTACTACGCAGCCATGCTGCTGTAACACGTGCAAGACTGTGGTAGCCTAGCGGTTAAGGTACTGGACTATGGACCAAAAGGTCCAGGGTTCAAACACGTGCCAGGGTTCAAATCCCACCTCTGCCAAGCTGCCACTGTTGGGTCCTTGAGCAAGACCCTTAACCCACAATTGCTTGGATTGTAAGATTACCTAAATTGTAGATCGCTCTGGATAAGGTCGTCTGCTAAATGCTGTAAATGTAAAAAGACGATGCTTGGATGGCAGCATATGTTGCTCCCAAAACCTGCATTTACTTTTCAGCATTACAGATGTGCAAGTTACCCATGCCATGGGCACTGACACACCCCCATACCATCAGGCTTTTGAACTTGGCACTGATAACAATCCAGACAGTCCTTTTCCTCTTTGGCCCGAAGGACACGACATCCATGATTTCCAAAAACAATCTGAAATGTGGACTCGTCAGACCACAGGACACTTTTCCACTTTCAACAGTCCATCTCAGATGAAGCCGGCGGAGTTTCTGGGTGATGCTGATCTAGGGTTTTCGCTTTGCATGGTAGAGTTTTAACTTGCACTTGTAGATGGAGCGACGACTGTGTTCACTGATAATGGTTTTCTGAAGTGTTCCTGAGCCCATGTGGTAATATCCATTACAGAATGATGTTGGTTTTTAATGCAGTGCCGCCTGAGGGATCGGAGGTCACGAGCATTCAGTGTTGGTTTTCCTGCAGAGATTTCTCCAGATTCTCTGAATCTTTTGATGATATTATGGACTGTAGATGATAAAATCCCTAAATTCCTTGCAATTAAATGATCAGAAACGTTGTTCTTAAACTGTTGGACTATTTGTGGTGAACCTCGCCCCATCCTCGCTAGTGAACGAGTGATCCTTTCGGGGATGCTCCCTTTATACCCAATCATGACACTCACCTGTTTCCAATGAACCTGTTCACCTGTGGAATGTTCCAAACAAGTGTCCCAACATTAAATATCTTGTCTTTGTAATGTATTCAGTTGAATATGGGTTTTTTGCAAATCTTATTCCACAACGTCCCAATCTCACCGGAATTGGGGTTGTATAAGAAGTCCAAAGCTTAACGTAAAAATATTATTCCCTTTGAGTTATTTTTGTGTTTTTACTGTGTGCTGGACTGTAGTTGTAGTTACACTAGATAAGGATATTATTCCTTAAGTGATATTTAAGATACATTGATGTATGATAATAGTAATTAAGTGAGAGATTCCTACAATTTCATTGCCTTGCTGCCTTTTTGTGGGAGATCTCAGACGAGATAAGTCAACTTTTAGATCGGATCAATTGGCATCCTACAACAGTACAAACTCTTCCTCTGAGATCAGCTCATCTAGTGCAAAAAGCAATGCACTTCTGGCATTTTAAATGACCTTTTCTCACACAGGAAAGACTGAAACACTCAATTTCGTCACAGTAGCGTTAGAGATTGCTTAGTAGTTTCCACAGCTAAAGCGCCAACACATTAATTCCTGGTCACCACAGCAGGCTCCGTCGCTGTAGCTGCTTAAAGTCCCAATTAGGACGAGGGGGTGTGACCAAGTATGACCAATTTACTGCATGCTTATGTTCACAATACATTATAGACAACCGCTACAATAATATCAAGATTAACCAACATCTCGTTAGAAGTAATTCTATTCACTCTAGCATTTGGGCCAATCGCTAAATGGCCAATATTCCAACATGCTCTGGCTTTGGTTTTAGAAATACTCTTCAGCTGCGATGGTGATGGAGACTCACAGCGTTCTCCGGATGGAAGATGTAGGAGGCTGGTGAGTTGTCCACAATGATGACGTTGTGCAGCTCTCTGCCAAGTCGGCTCAGGTCTTTGACGTAGTTTCCTCGGTGGAACACGCAGGATTCCCGAAAGAGTCGTGCCCGAAATACTCCCCACTGGTCAAGCAGGTCAGCCACGGGGTCAGCGTACTGCAGCACAACAGTTAAAACGTCAAAGGTTAATTAAAAAAACCATGACAGGTCTGTACTATACTTAACACGTTGATTTCTTAACAGGTAATAAAAAAGCGTGATGGTTTATACTCGCAAATCTCTAAGAGCTCTAAAAAATTCCCCAAGGTTGCATGCAAATGCTCCTTATACCTGAGGTTTAGCAAGTTTATTCAAATCAGCACCATCAGAAGAGAGCCAAGAAGCATTTAACCTTTCAGACTCTTAGCCTAACACACAGGCGTCCTAGCAAACAAAGCACCTAAGACACACACTCATCTAGAACAGTCAGCCTTGACTTTGAACAGCTACTGTGCCACTTACAACTAACAGGACGGAAAAAAGCAGTGCCTGAGACATCAGATACGGTCAAGGCAACAAATGAAAGTTCACAATGGCTTGCAAAGCACCCCAACTAAAAAAATAATAAGCTCTCAGAAAGGTGAAGCTGATGCTCTATGCTATGCTATGCTCTTTGGGCTAATACTACCAGTCACATTCTGTAGGAGCCATGGAGGCTGTGGACACTTACCCATGCATTAGCGGCTAAAACAAATGCTGGCCACACAGAGACAGAAAGGGGAGGGCAGATATTAGGAGGGAAGCAAAAGAGTTTAACTCATTCTCAAGCCTTTTGGCATGCTTCAATAAAATGTTACATCAACAAGCCCTGCCAGGTACTGTAAAACAGCTACATAAAGATTAAAAATGCCTCTGGGGCAGGTGTTACCATACTAAAGAGAAGGACATGTTTTTGACATTCCAGGCCTCGTGCAATGTTTACATTTAGTCATTTAGCAAACACCAGGACAGAGTGCCTTACAACCGATGCAGTCTTACAATCCAAGCAATTGTCAGTTAAGGGCCTCGCTCAAGGACCCAACGATGGCAGTTTGGCAGAGTTGGGATTTGAACCCTGGACGTTCTTTCCATAGTCCAGTACCTTAACCAATAAACCTCTCCACTCTCACAAAGATAACGGACATTTAAATTGAGTACCTCATGCAGAAATGGAAAATTGAATGAAATATTGTATTTCTTGTTAACAAGATTTATTAACTTGTTCTTGCCTACTAACCCATTTAGATACACAGTGGTATTTGAAAGTTTGTGAACCCTTTAGAATTTGCTATTTTTCTGCATAAATATGACCTAAAACATCATCAGATTTTCACACAAGTCCTAAAAGTAGATAAAAAGAACCCAGTTAAACAAATGAGACAAAAACATTATACTTGGTCACTTATTTACTGAGGAAAATTATCCAATATTACATATTAGTGAGTGGCAAAAGTATGTGAACCTATAGGATTTGAAGGTGAAATTAGAGTCAGGTGTTTTTAATCAATGGGATGACAATCAGGTGTGAGTGGGCACCCTGGGATCTATCAAAGTCTGCTCCACAGTCAGACAGATTGTGTACACAGGGAGGAAATTCAAGACCATTGTTACCCTCCCCAGGAGTGGTCGACCAACAAAGATCACTCCAAGAGCAAGGCGTGTAATAGTTGGCGAGGTTACAAAGAACCCCAGGGTAACTTCTAAGCAACTGAAGGCCTCTCTCACATTGGCTAATGTTAATGTTCATGAGTCCACCATCAGAAGAACACTGAACAACAATGGTGTGCATGGCACGGTTGCAAGGAGAAAATCTCTGCTCTCCAAAAGGAACATTGCTGCTCGTCTGCATTTTGCTAAAGATCATGTGGATGAGCCAAAATAGAAGTTTTTGGTTTAAAAGAAAAGCATTATGTTTGAAGAAAGGAAAGCACTGCATTCCAGCATAAGAACCTTATCCCATCTGTGAAACATGGTGGTGGTAGTATCATGGTTTGGGCCTGTTTTGCTGCATCTGGGCCAGGACGGCTTGCCATCATTGATGGAACAATGAATTCTGAATTATATCAGAGAATTCTAAAGGAAAATGTCAGGACATCTGTCCATGAACTGAATCTCAAGAGAAGGTGGGTCATGCAGCAAGACAACACCCCTAAGCACACAAGTCGTTCTACCAAAGAATGGTTAAAGAAGAATAAAGTTCATGTTTTGGAATGGCCAAGTCAAAGTCCTGACCTTAATCCAATGGAAATGTTGTGGAAGGACCTGAAGCGAGCAGCTAATGTGAGGAAACCCACCAACATCCCAGAGCTGAAGCTGTTCTGTATGGAGGAATGGGCTAAAATTCCTCCAAGCCGGTGTGCAGGACTGATCAACAGCTACAGGAAACGTTTAGTTTCAGTTATTGCTGCACAGGGGGGTCACACCAGATACTGAAAGCAAAGGTTCACATACTTTTGCCACTCAATAACATGTAATACTGCATCATTTTCCTCAATAAATAAATGACGAAGTATAATATTTTTGTCTCATATGTTTAACTGGGTTCTCTTTATCTACTTTTAGGACGTGTGAAAATCTGATGATGTTTTAGGTCATATTTATGCAGAAATATAGCAAATTCTAAAGGGTTCACAAACTTTCAAGCACCACTGTCTATTTCCACATGCTCCTCAGCTTGCTTGATTTCATGAAAAACAGCAAAGCTGTTTAAGTTTTCATGCCTAGCTACATCAAAGTGCTGAAAGGAGCAAAGCTCCAGGATGTCCTACAAGGCTTGAGTTCTGATCTGACTGCTCACACTGAGGTCAAAGTACCATGTACTAGATATGTATCAATTTCAGTACCACATGTACCACAGGGCAGGACTGGGTTAACTAACAGACTTGAAATAATTTTGTACCCACATTTATCAAGGGTGCTAATAATTCCAAATGTCCTGTAACAGGGTGTCAGTGTCAAAAGAAGCAAAAGCAGGAGGTTATGAGGTGTTGGACCTTTGCTAGGCTGGCTGTGAAAAGCACACACTCGAACAGTTCTCCCATCTTCTGCAGGAACTCGTCCACATGCGGCCTCTTCAGTACATACACCTGAAACACAAACACACTCCTTACAGCATACACAAACGCACCTGGCTACACTCATGAGACTCAAAACAAACTTTCGCACGTTTAAATCCATTCAAGAAATGGATGCCAGACCAGGAACTACTTAACTATGCAAACAACCAACGGTCTTCTTTGGAGATGGACAGGCTAAGCTGCCACCCAGTGCAAGTAATCATGAATAGGCCAACCAGGACAGACACAGCCTATCCTGGATTACTTGAACAAGGTAGCAGCCATCTTTCATACAGATGCCAAACTATCACTGCGGAACATCTGGAAGCGAGTAGCCCTTAAACAGGTGATATAATGAAAGCATGCAATACTTCTCACATTAGATTATCAGTATAGTACCTGATGCACTGTGCCATCAATCTCCACTGGAACAATGAAATCAGCATTGCTTATGGGCTGTGTGGGGAGAGAGAGTTTCTAAGTTAGGTTCTTCCTCCAGAGTTCATGCTTTTTAAGACTTGTACAAGCATCTCTACGGGGAACTCACATATTACTTCTTTTCTCTGAAAGAAACTCAATACTCACTATTCTTGAAGAGTGCTAAAGAAAAGAACAGTTTACATATGAGGCATCTACGCGCATGAGTACTCTAATAAGAACCAAACGGCAGGGGGCGCCATTGATACTTGGACAGCACAGCAATACAATAGATTTAAAACCGCAAATGAGGCATTGTCATGAACTTTACAAGGGTGATTGACACTGAGGTATTCCACAGACGTAACATAATATTCAAGACTACACATGTCTCAAAGCAATTAGCGTTCTGGACGGTTAAAGCCTTTTAATCTGAAGTGTCTCGTGTTGAGGAATCTTCCATCCCAAAATACCCATCAAGTCACTACCACATCAGTGTACCAATCATTTTTTCAACAGGATTAGGAAGACTAAGGAGGATTAAAAGCCCAGACAAAATTAATCTGACCAAATCGGGCTAAGGTCATTTGTCCAATAGCTTTCACTAACCTCTCCTGCACCAAAAGACTAAAGTTCATCGCATATGTACAGTCACCCCTACATTATTGGAACCCATGCTAAGATGAACAGGGGTCTTCCACAAGAAATTTACGTTTTGGTGAATTAGTTTAATCTCACACACAAAAAAAAGACACTTTGAAGTAAAATCAGTCTGAGAAAAATTCCTCACAAAGAAATAATTTTAATAATACTACATGTGTCAATTATTGGCAGCCATGTACAACACTTTGTATAACCTTCCTTTGCCAATAAAACAGCTTTGTAACATCTTGTAAGGTCGGAGAATAAAGAGCAGGGTAGCTGAGATTTAGATTTAAAATGTCCTGGTAGCCCATGGAGTCCATGATCCCATGTACTCTAACAAGCTTTTGGAGGAACAAGCGCCCCACAACATCACAGAACCTCCACCATACTCAACAGTGGGCATCAGGTTTTTCACTTGTTTCGGCCTTTACCCAAACCCACCTGCAAGTAACAGTGCAGGGGATTATCTGCTTATTTTTTTAGATGCAGGGCTGGATGCAGGTTTATACAGCTGCAAAACCCAAGATAAACCATCTGATGAAAAATGTTTACGACTGATTGAAGGGTTTTTGTATTTTTTTCATTAAATGCCAAGTCTGTCTCAAGGCCATGGTCGTGGCAGGAGCAACTGCAATACAAATACAAAGTCATCCATTTAAATACGTTGGCATGTGATGTTGATCCGTCCTGAGTATCGACTAGTAGGCATTTTTGCCCATTTCTCCATACACAGCAGCTTCAGCTTTGATATGTTGGTTCCTTACATGACCCACCCTCTTCAGGTCCTTCAACAACATTTCTATTGGATTAAAGTCAGAGCTTTGACATGGCCATTCCAAACATTAATGTTATTCCTGTTTAACCACTCTTTGGTAGAACAACTTGCTTAAGGTTGTTGTCTTGCTGCATGACCCTCTTGAGCATCAGTTCACAGACATCTTTACAATTAGCTGGAATTCAGAATTCATTGCCATCCATAATGGCAAGCTGTCCTGACCCAGATGCAGCAAAACAGGCCTAATCCATAATTCTGCCACCGCCAGGGTTAACAGGTGAGATATGGTTCTCATGTTTTCCTACCTCCACACACAATTTTGGTCTCTTCCATCAATGAAATGCTTTTCCAACAGCCATCTGGGTTGCTCATGTGATCTTTAGCAACATGGCAAATATGCAGCACTATTCTTTTTGGACAGCAGTGGCTTTCTCCTTGCAACCCTGCCATGCATTTCCGTTGTTGTTCAGTGTCCTTCTGATGGTGGACTCATGACCATTAACAGCCAATGTGAGTGAGGACTTTAATTGCTTGGATATTACACTTTGTGACCTCAGACTAGTATCATGATCATGAAGTGATATTTGCCACTCAACCACTCCTGGGGAGGGTAACAATGGTCTGAATTTCCTCCATTTCTACACAATCTGACTGTGGATTGGTGGAGTCCAAACTCTTTAAAGATGGTTTCCAGGCTTTTCCAGCCTGTTGAGCATCAATAACTTTTTCTGAAATCCTCAGAAATTTTGTCCACCCCATAAAACACTTCCACAAACATGTGTAGTGAAGATCAGACAGGTAGATCCCTGTTCTTTAAATACAAAAAGGTGCCCACTCACACCTGACTGTCATCCTACTGATTGAAAATGTGTTTGGTTTTACCATAAAATTAACTACTTATCCCAAAGGCTCACATACTTTTGTCACTCATGTGTAACACTGGTTAATAAATGACCAAGTATAACATTTTGCCCCATTTGTTTAACTGGTTTGTCTTTATGTCCATTTAGGATTGTTGAGGAAAATCGATGAACTTGATGTTTTAGTTCATATCTATGCAGAAATATAGAAGATGCTAAATTAGGCAGCACTGTATTATCTTAATGTATTTCTTCTATGGTTGTTACTATTTAAAGTGTTGTCTTTGGCCGTTGTAAACAATGGCGAGAGGGGTTTGACATGACACCACATGGCAGTGAGGTACATCATTGCCTCTTACTAAAAACGAGTCTGGGGTGTGCCGCCGGAGACTAAACAGACAGATGTTTTTGAAAAAGTTAACAGTTCATCATGTAGCTTTATTACAGGAGAAATCTAGCTACATTTGAAATACTGTTTAACTTACCTTGAATGAACTGTGCACCAGAGTCTCATCCAGGTCTATTACCACACACTTCTTGCCATAGTCGTTGATATTCACCTCAGGGAGGAGATATTTCTCTGGAGGCTAAAGGGACAGGACGCAGAAAAGAACGAATAAGGGAGATGTTTTGCATGAGTTTTGGGAGAGGCTTTCTGAATGGAGTGAGAAGGAGCTCAAGGTGGATGTTAAAAAGGTTCAAACAAATGCTCTCAGGCAGCCACATTCCAGCTTTACACCACAGCTTCCTCTTAGAAGGACAGAAGGAAAGGATCTTACACTCACATTAATAAAGGAGAGAAGACTTTGACACAGTTTATGCTACGGCGTTTCATGCACCTTGTCAGAAAACCAGAAATGTTTCCTCTTAGTTGTAAACAACATAGAAACATAAAAACAAGGGGGATCATTGAGATCAACAACTGCATTGGATCACAATTAGATGACCCTGACAATCCCTCGCTCCTCTGTCTTGTCAGAGCAAGTCATCACAAACAGGCCAGTTCCTGTAAGTGGTTCAGCTTTGGTTCAAAGTTAATTCTGATCACACTCAAACTGATCCTGTTTTGCTTAACGAGTTAGCAATCACTCTCTTACCCTCTGGCTGGACAGAACTCTGGAAAAACATGCATACAGCCTGGTGATAAGCACAGCAAACAGAAACTTCCTGTGCATACCACAGCATGAGAAAAAAAAAAAAAAAAAAAAAAAAGACCAGCCTGTTCATTCTTACCCTGCGTTCACACTAGCAAGCAACATAACCTCATGATACAACACAACAACAAACCCTTTATACTGTACAAATTAGATATGCTTTCTGATCTCCCGAAATCTCCTCAACTCCAGATTAGGGTTGGGTATCCAAATTCCAAGCCCTGGGTATCCGTAAAAAAAATGGAATTGGATTCCTATTAACGCATTTTATGCTTTAAATACTCGTCCGCTATTAGTTTAAAAAATACGTCTGTATTAAGGAGGCATCCATCTGCCAGGACCAGTGCGTCATGTGATCACGTACATCACGTGGTCTTGTTTTGAGACGCTCTGCTAAAGCATTATGGGAAGATGGACTTTCAAACGCTTGAATCCACTTGGTGAGAAATTGAAGTCTAAATGCAGTACATGTAGAAAGCTGATCTGCTGTAAAGGAGCTTGCACCTCCAACATGACAAAACTTCCAAGGCACCACGATGATGATGAGCTTCAGCAGTGTAGCGGGTTCGACCGACTGCGCTGCCCTAGCTCAAATGCTGCGCAAGCTCACAGAGTTTAAAATGATTAACATGAACAAAGCTTGATAAGGTTTAATCTCCTATAACAATGACGTAGGAAAACCAAACTTCTCTCAGTTACAACTGGTGAAAACTACTCTATTGCTAAAATGATGAATCTGTGATGCAAAAGGAGAGTAATAATTTTTTACCTTAAGATTTGTATTTCCCTTTTAAACCTATTACAAGTAAAAACCACAGCCTAAAAATTATTACTTTCTTTTTGGACCACATGTTTGTCATTTCAGCAGTTGAACTGACTGATCATCAGTAGTAACTAATAAGTTTGGTGCTCCTAGGTCACTGCTGTACTACATTAGGCCATGTAAAGCTTTTAACTTAACAGGTTTTAATGGAATAAAAAATATATACATTTTTCGGAATCAATAAGAACCGGAGTCGATGAGCAGAACCTGTATCATAATCGGAATCCATAATCTGCAAACGTTACCCAACCCTACTCCAGATTTAATTTGCACATACTAAGATGAAAGAAAGGTTTGCTTGTTTATTTGTTCAGTATGTAATGTCATTTTAGCATCCATGGCTTTAAAAATGACTGTAGGAAATGGGAATAGTTTTGAAAATGTGGATTTACATAGGATAGATCCTGTACAAAAAAAAAAATCTGAAATGGAAAAGGTAAGTATTATATTGCAATATTAAATTATGTATTCAGCCACCGATTGTGCAGGTTCTCCTACTTAGAAAGATGAGAGGGGTCTGTAATTTTCATCATAGCTACACTTCAACTATGAGAGACAGCTCTTTGGTCTTGGCCATGGTTGAGTTTGGAGTCTGACTGTTTGAGGCTGTGGACAGGTGTCTTTTATACAGATAACGAGGTCAAACAGGTGCCATTAATACAGGTAACGAGTGGAGGACAGAAGAGCTTCTTAAAGAAGTTGTTACAGGTCTGTGAGAGCCAGAAATCTTGCTTGTTTGTTATTGACCAAATACTTATTTTCCACCATGATTTACAATTACATGCTTTAAAAATCCTACAGTGTGATTTCCTTGATTTTTTTTCTCATTTTGTCTCTCATAGTTGAAGTGTACCTATGATGAAAATTACAGACCTCTCTCATCTTTCCAAGTAGGAGAACTTGCACAAACAGTGGCTGACTAAATATTTTTTGCACCACTGTAGTAATAGCACTTGGGTGGTGCAGCCGTCTAATATGCTAACCCACCACCAAAGAGACCCGGGTGGTGACTTCAAGTTGGACCTCACACGCCAAAACAACTGACTGTGCCTGACACAGGGGAAGCTGGTCATCCCCCAATATCCAATCACACTCCAACCCCCCTACCCCGGACTATGATCGTTTGCCATAAAGAGGTTTCAAATACTATTTCCAATATGCTAGAGAGATTAAGCTGCATTTATTACAACTTCAGATTAGCTTCAAAATGCAGGATGCCACATGCCAGAGTAAACACAGGGTAACAGAGGCAGACTAAAGCCTTGATAATTAACCATACAGAATTATGACCATAACCCAAACATCCAGTGAGTACACACACCCGGGTGAGGGGGGGGAGGGGGGTTGTCTATCAACCTCTTAACTGGTCTTTATGCAGTCATGCTCTGGAATGCAAAAGCATGAAGCCACAATTGCGCCTACGCCTGTGTTTCTATAAAGTTTTAACTCACAAAGCTTTGTCAGAAACATTCCACTCAGCTCACCAATCTTAGAAATGTGATGCCGCAAGTGCAATCCAAAGCAAATAGAAAGAGAAGGCCTTAACACCAGAGCAAGCTCAGAAATGGTGCTGCAACGCGCCTCCGCCTGCTCGGCATGCAAAAACACAAGCAGGAACAGAAATGGGTAATACGTACACCAGGCACAGGGATGACCTCAGCCTGCTCACACTGGGCCACAACACCAGGAGAGATGAAGACAAAGAGAACACAAACAGGACAGTGTGAGGGAATACAGCGATCACAAGACAACATGTACCTGTCTACAGGGAAGGATGAGGTTGAAATGAGAAGACATGAGGAGAAACTCAATGCATCATGTGCAAACAGGGCTGGGTGATCTGAAAGCTTAAACTATGTTGATGTCTTATTAACTATGATGCATCAATATAAAAGTTCATGGCCAAATTAAAAATGAATGTTGATCTACTGCTGACCAATCTGTATGCGTCTACACTGACTGACACCAGAGAGAGAAGGAAGCAATTACTGTATTGGTTTTATCACCATTAAAATGATTGGTACCTGCTGCCCATTAGATAGAATTAGACAGCACAAATCCTATGAGTAATTTAAGACTTATACCTACAAACATCTAAAATGGAAAAAGGTAAGTTATATCATATTACATGCTAAAAATCTCACAATATTTAAAGACACTGTCACAATACACAATATGTCACCATGCATAGGATCTCAGACAAAACGCATCAGTAGTGACAGATTCTTAAAATGACCTGTATTCAAAATTGCCCTTCATCCAATTAAACAGGACTAATTACACTCTTTATAATGAAACATGAGGTTTGTCAGTGTTCTTTTAAGCACTTTGTTGCAGCCACCTAATATGCTCACAATCCACAGAGCCCCAGGTTCAAGACCCGGTGGTGATTTCTGTCAAGTAGACATTTTACTGTGAAAAACCCAGTTTTGCATCTCTGCTATTTACCACATTACCAGTGTTTCCCTGCTCTAACACACAATTACTAATAAATAAATGTTCTAAGAAATTAAAAGTTAAAAGCAGGAGCTGGGCAATTTACACCTGAAAAGGCCAAATTGAAACTATGACAAAACCAGGCTGAATTGGTTCCTCTTACCTTTGGCAGTGTGCCATTCTCCTCCACCAGCGGAGGCACAGGGCTGCTGCTGTTGTTGTTGGTGCTAGCAGGAGGATCAACTTCATAGCTCCTCAGACAGCAGAAGAACGAGCTAAATAGAGTGCGGTGACTCTTTTTCTTTAGGCTGCTGCTGGACAGCGAAACTGGCGAAAGAGAAGAGAAATGATTCGTTAAAGGGATGTTCAGAGTAGGGGAGAATGGGGACGGTTGCAACAAGGGTCAGCTGCAACATTTCTTATTGCACCAGTAAGGAATGATCTTCATAAAGCACATGCTCAGCTAGTCCCTCCTCATTCCTGGAGGAAAACAGCCACACATGACTATTCCTTATGCTAAAACTACTTTGTGTCACATAGTCTAAACTGTTGGCTTGAAGCATTGTGATGTTATACTCGCATTTAAAACAGGAAATAACAGATTGCCAAAAAACACCTTAGCAGTAACCCACGCACCTTCATTAGAACTAAAGGGGAATATTGAAACTCGCATACCAATCTTCCCCTGTACCCAAAATCTGATTAAGAAAGCATCTGTCCTGTTTCACTTTCTCAGTAATAGACACCCCCTTCATGTTTTGGTTCTTGTTTGTCCTGATTAGTACAAAAACAAATCCAAACCTACATGGCCCTGTGTGAAAAAGTGATTGTCCCCCCTTGTTAAAACATAACTATGGTTTATCACACCTGAGTTCACCGTCTCTAGCCACACCCAGGCCTGATTATTGCCACACCTGTTCTCAGTCAGGACATCACTTAAATAGGACCTGCTGACAAAGTGAAGGACACCAAAAGATCCTTAAAAGCTACACATCATGCCGAGATCCAAAGAAGTTCAGGAAAGAAATCAGGAACAATTGAGAAATAAAGTAATTGAGATCTATCAGTCTGGAAAGGGTTATAAAGTCATTTCTAAAGCTTTGGGACTCCAGAGAACCACAGTGAGAGCCATTATCCACAAATGGCAAAGACATGGAACAGTGGTGAACCTTCCCATGAGAGGCTGGCCGACCAAAATTACCCCAAGAGTGCAGCGACAACTCATCCAAGAGGTCACAAAAGACCCCACAACAACATCCAAAGAACTGCAGGCCTCACTTGCCTCAGTTAAGGTCAGTGTTCATGCCTCCACCATAAGAAAGAGACTGGGCAAAAATGGCCTGCATGGCAGAGTTCCAAGACGAAAACCACGGCTGAGCAAAAAGAACATTAAAGCTCGTCTCAGTTTTTCCAGAAAATCTTGATGATCCCCAAGACTTTTGGGAAAACATTCTGTGAACTGACGAGACAAAAGTTGAACTCTGGAAGGTGTGTGTCCCATTACATCTGGCATAAAAGTAACACAGGATTTCAGAATAAGAACATTATAGCAACAGTAAAATATGGCGGTAGTAGTGTGATGGTCTGGCACTGTTTTGCTGCTTCAGGACCTGGAGGACTTGCTGTGATAAATGGAACTATGAATTCTGCTGTCTACCAAAAATCCTGAAGGAGAATGTCCGGCCATCTGTTCGTGACCTCAAGCTGAAACGAACTTGGGTTCTTCAGCAGGACAATGATCCTAAACACAGCAGAATGGCTGAAGAAAAACAAAATGAAGACTTGAGTGGCCTAGTCAAAGTCCTGAGCTGAATCCTGTCGAGAAGCTGTAGCATGACCTTAAAAAGGCCGTTCATGCTGGAAAACCCTCCAATGTAGCTGAATTACAACAATTCTGCAGAGATGAGTGGCCAAAATTCCTCCACAACGATATAAAAGACTCACTGCAAGTTATCACAAACGCTTTGGTTGCAGTTGTTGCTGCTAAGGGTGGCCCAGCCAGTTATTAGGCTTAGAGGGCAATCACTATTTCACACAGGGCCATGTAGGTTTGGATTTTTTTATCCCTTAATAATAAACACCTTCATTTAAAAACTGCATTTTGTGTTTACTTGTGTTGTCTTTAACTAATATTTAAATTGGTTTGATGTTCCGAAACATGACAAACATGCAAAACAATAGGAAATCAGGAAGGGGGCAAACACTTTTTCACACCACATGCACACAACAGGAGCAAGGTGACATCCATACCAATTAAGACCAATCAATTAACTGAATGTATGTCTTTGGACTGTGGGAGGAAACTGGAGTACTCCGTTAGGAGACACTCATCTAACTGGTCACTTATGCCTATAGAACACAATGCTTTGGATGGGACACCAGTCCATCTCAGGGTTGAGGGTCCCCTATCTCAGCCATGTGACACCCAACGCAGCCACAAGGCACCATCAGGATTCCAACCCAGATCCACACGGTGAATTTTGTTTAATTAACTTTGCATTTAACATCAAGGGTAACTGATTCTACAGATGAATGTCACCAGAAGCCTTTAGTGTTTAATGAATGCTTTGTATCAAGAAAGCAGTAAACAAAACGAGAGAAAATAATTGTTTCAAAAGGACCAGTTTCAATATCACATTACGATGAGAAGATAACTATGAGCTAGAACACCCTTATTTCTCACATGGGTCAAGACAAATGACAGGCATCAGATAATAAATGAAGCA
Organism: Ancistrus triradiatus; assembly: GCA_025084515.1. Taxonomy (NCBI): domain Eukaryota; kingdom Metazoa; phylum Chordata; class Actinopteri; order Siluriformes; family Loricariidae; genus Ancistrus; species Ancistrus triradiatus. The sequence goes on along the minus strand of JAJAGP010002442.1, from coordinate 51,877 downwards.
TAATATCAAGTGAAAGTTACTTGAAAGCACAAAAGCACTGCTTGATAAACTACTGGAAGTGTCAGTCTGTGCTAAAACCGAAGTCTGCCTTTTTTGGGGGGGCACCATGAACGGGCTAAGAACAAATTTACACTCAAGTGAGGGGAGATGCCATCAAAGTCACTCGAAGCGCTTCCTCTTAGACTAATAATAATCTACTGCATGCCAGAGCGCAACAAACACTCCAAACGCCGACACTGAGGTCACCAGTAAGAGAATGCCCTTTCAAAAATAGGGACATGAGAGGGGGTGAGGAAAAAAAGAAAAAGAAATAAGATCCTGACTCCACCCAGTTGCCTCTGGGCCTCCTGCTCCATTTTAAGGACACCCTGGTATTTCATTTCTTTCCGGAGACAGGTCCTGTGTCGACACTGAGCAAGAGAGCACGCGAGTGCCGGAAGTTGGGCAGAGGAGGCGGTACCCATGTAGGAGGGGCAAGATTGTACAGAGAGCCAATAGACTGGCTGCATTTCTCTTCCACCCCTTTGTTCAGTGTTAAACTTCTCCAAAGTACTTCTGAGCCCTTCCCAAAAAAACACAGTCAAATCTCCAAGTTGTCAAGTGTAATCAAAGCTATAGAAGCTATAGCTACTGGTGTTCCAAACTGCAGTGCTTCTAAACAAGCTGATCAGTGGATAGATATCCATAAAGATGTCCACTTGTTAGCAAGTTGTTGGAAACACGTCCTCTTTTAATGAAATCTTTCTCTTGTTCCATCAACTTTACAGCTTATTACGCACAGCCTAGAGCAAAGGTTGGGCAAATTGCATGTTGACATTCTAAATCAAAACAAGTTCCACTCTTTAAAGTTTGAGTCTGTACATACAGAACACAAGTTTGAATGTATCCACATTATATTTATGTTGAAGTACCACAAAGTCACAGCTCAGTGTGCTGTGTTTCTAAACCTTAACAAACCTCGTGAACAGAATACAGTACCTACAAGATGTCTTACATTTTTTAAGCACAAATCCTCACAAAAAGGCTTTAAGCCAATACATAAATACAACTTTTAGCTGAGAAGACCATGCCTGTATTTTTAACCGCAAACGGCTCAAAACTGAGATAAAAACTAAATCCAAGTACAGATACTTAACCTCCACACTTGTGGGTGGAGAGTCAAACCACAAAGCAGTGACAGAGTGTTGGTTGTGCACAAGGGTGAATTGAGCCTTGAAGATAATCCTGCCTGCATCACAACCTAATGACCATGATGCTGCGTATCCACAGACGGATCAGAGTGTTAACGATGGCAACCCCAGTTCACCAATAAAAGCACCAACGAATGGGTGCACTGTAGTGGTGTCTACCATAACATCTTAATTGTTGTTTTAATGATGTGCGTGCAGACGTTAGAGGATGTCACTCAGTTTGCAAAAAAGAAATCTAATAAAAAAAATAGGCCTGGGTGATAAAACAATAACGATACGTATTGCGATACACACATCAATAGCAATAAGAACGTTTTTCGATAGAATATTTGATAGTTTCCTTTAAATGCAAGCTGCAAAAAAAAAAAAAAAAACACGAAAATGCCAAGTTTGGTTGCATGAACAAACCCCTGGCTCATAAACAGCCCATCATATCCCTTGACAATGAAAGGTGCTCGTAGTGACAAGCAAGCAGCCAATCATTTAACAGGTCTAATGTTCAGTTGCGCGATCGATGTGAAGACAACAACAAAACCAGTGCAGTGTGAGAAAATGATAGCATGCTGCATTGTGAAGGATATGTTCCACTTAGCGTGGTCAAAAAGTCTGGCTTCTAAAAGCTTCTCAGCATGTTTGACAGCCACCATGTTCTCCAAAGATTGTGCTTCCCTAACTTTATTCGTGCATGGAATCTGTAGATGGAATCCCATTGAGTCTCACACTCAAGTGTAATGCTGAATTAGAATTAGACATGAATCAGATCTAATTCTGGAGTTATTTTTTATAACTTTGTATCCTGGACAGTTTATCTTTTAACAGAGCTTATTTCATTTTGATGTTAGGTTGCTCTACCTCAAAGCTGAATTTGATTTTGTAAGCTTACATTACGGTTCACATTATCTCATTTTGTTTAGTAAGTTTAAGACGTTGTTACATCTTACAGAGTTAGGTTGATCTTCCTCGATGTTTGCTGTGATTTTCTACATTTACATTGTACACATTTTGTAAATATTATGTACTAAGTGCAATAGTTTATTTAATGTTTATTTATTGCATCTTTTGAGTAGATCAGTTTACCTAATTTTACTTGATTTAATGTGTATCAGGGATCATTACCATATCCCATAAACCAGTTGATATTAATAGCTGTGAGCTTTGATAAATGTTCAAAATAAGCTGGTTAAATTAAAAAGTGTTTATATTCAGCCTTTTTCTCCAGCTCTTTATTTAAAAATAGGTCATTACAAATGATCAACAACTATCAATATTGACTGCAATTTAAAAAAAAATTATCGTGATACATTTTTTTCAGTCATATCGCCCAGCCCAACTAAAAATGCATGACTGAAGTTAAAAATGAACGTGGTATGGTTGTTGAGGCTATGGAGGAATTCTCACACAAAGCCATCTCTAGGGTTTAAAGAGAATGGTCCGAGAAAGAGAAAAGTGAGTGTCAGCTCTCTGAGCAAAACTGCCTTGTTGATGCCAGAGGAGAATGGCCAGACTGGTTCAAGCTGATGGAAAGACATCACTGCTCAAGTAACTGCATCTCTGAATGCACAACATATCAAACCTTGAAGCAGTTGGGCCACAGCAGCAGAAACCAACACAAAGTGGCACTCCTATGAGCTAAGAACAGGCTACTGCTACTGCAAAATGAAAGGTTAAGATCTATCCTCAGTGTTGTGTTTCTGGCCACTGATTTAATTGACAAGATGTTTATGACTTGCGTTGAATAACTGCAGCAGTGGGAAGGAGAATTAATCATTTAAAGCAACACGCACTCAAAATGAATCGCTCTGAAAAAAGCTTTGTATCTGGGGTGAGAAGGAATGCTTCTGGTTCGTTTCGATTCAACTGGTTTGCTCTACACACACTGGGACTGTGGTGGCCTAGAGGTTAAGGTTCTGGACTATGGACCAGAAGGTCCAGGGTTCAGCTCTGTCAGGCTGCCACTGTTGGGTCCTTGAGCAAGGCCCTTCATCCCCAATTGCTTATATTGTTGTAATGTATCAATGGTAAGTCGCTCTGGATAAGGGTGTCTGCTAGATGACAAATATAAATGTACACACAAGCATCTAAACACAATGGTACAGTAACAGATGTCTTGCTGATGGAGTTTGATTTGATCACATGAACTATACTGTATTCCTGAAAAAGGCATGTCCTCTGCAATACCCTTATTAAAATACACCATAACATGGACACTATACAATACTGAGCTTTGATACAAAAATAAAGTTATACTTTAAATAAAGCAACAGCTTTATTTCAGGAGCACAAGCACTGCCCAAAACTGTGGTCCACCTCGACAACCTTCGACCAAAGAGAAGACATGGATAGCACCAACTGCAGCATTTAAATATCATTAAAAATCTTAGATATGCTACACGAGAACAATATCGTCCAGGGTCGGGACTAGACCACGTTTAACACCCATTCCATGACCAAATCAAAGAGCAGACATTGTAAAGGTCAATCTCAGAGGTGGCGGAATTCAATTCTTCGATGCCGCGATGCAGAAAAAGAAAAAAAAAAAAGATTCTCTCAATTTTAAGTATAATGTTAACAAAACGCAAAAGACGAAACTCGAATTAAAAAGATGAAGAATAAATTGAAAGCACAGTGCCTGCACAGTCCATGGCGTCCACATAACAGATGAGACCAACAAGCAACATCAAAGCTTCCCACTCAGAAACCGTGAAGCGAATTAGACTATCGCAACTTTTATTGCCTTGGATTTGCATCTGTATTCAGTCGTTGAGAACAAGGGCTTTCGCACCAGGTTACACACTTTGTTGCTGAGCTACAGCGTCCCCTCTCAAAGATATTTCATGCTAACCATACGCCAGAAGACTCTGAAAAGACTGAAAACACCTTTCCTAGACTATAGTCTGACATCGTCTCACATCTAAAGACTATCCACAGAGCGTTTAGTCACAGATTATGATTTTGCAAAGACCTTGCATGGTCACCATTTGCAAGACTCCCACTAGACCCCTTTTGAGATTATTCCAATATCAAAAACACACATCTCAAAATAATCAATCAGTAAACAAACAGCAGTCAGCCACACAGACTATAAAATGAAGAACGAACTGTAATGGTATCTTAAGCTCAAATAACGGAAAGGCCACAATTCATTATTTTCTGAACAGTAATACAGAAATATGTTATTTCAATGCTTTAATGTATTTTTAATCATTTCCCTTACACTTTGGAGTACTGGAATTTGCACAGAACTCTGACAGATGTAGAAAATAGCTCAAATACATTAAGAAATAAATGTAGCACAGAAAAATTAAGTGTTTAAATTATTTATCTGTAGGTCTACACCTACTGAACTGTAAAAATCACCTTTACCTGTGCCATCCAGGCACACATGGAAGTTCCCGTTTGGTGCTGGACAGCGCTCACCATAGGGCTGGGCATTATGATGATATTTTATGGTATTGTAATAAATGTTTTTATTGTCGGAGACCAGTGGTTCTCAAACTTAATTGAGTTCTAAAGCTTTTCTGAGCATATCGAGGATATCACCAGTTAAAGAACACCGACAAACTGCATGTTTCATCATAAAGAGTGTCCTGTTTAACTGGATGAAGTGCAGCACATTTTGAATACAAATCACTTTACTAATTATGGGACAATATTTGAATAGTAATGGAATTACTGTGAGAAAACAAGAAATCCTGTACAGAAAAAACACTGCACTACAACCCAGTCAAGGTGAAAGCCTCAAAGTACTGATTGTTACTGATTCATTAGCACGTAGGACATTCAGATCCGGCTCTGGGGGAGTTAACAGCAAAAAAGCCATCAGTTACATTTCCATAGAAAGCGGAGGTTAAACACGGCGAGCTTTGCGCATGGTGCAGAAGCCTGTCATTACTGAACCAAACAGTCACACAACCTCAGTCTCAGTGTTACGCACAGATTTAACAGATAATCAAAAACAATGCATGACTAACTCCATGGATTGACAGCAAGGGGAAAGCATCACCTAATGTTCTTGATTCACATCAACAAGACACTCGGATCATCTTTATACAATGAAATACATACAGCATGGTCAAAATTAAACCTCTGATCTCACTCAAAATCTTCCACTGTCACAGCTCGCTCTAATCAGAGCTAAAAACAAACGTCATGTATGTCATCTGTGACAATCACAGTACTGTACATGCTGATGGCAGAATTCTACATTACAAGTGCCTATCTTTTATTGCACTGTATCACAATAACTGGTGTACTTTCTCATTATTTTAGGGATGGCCCCAACCCATTTTCACAACTTTCAATAAAATAAATAAGAGAAAGCCTCATGGTAGAATCCCATACTAATATAGCAGGTTTGTTTAGGCTGCTAGGAATGCAGCAATTCATACCCTGCTGCAGACCAAAATAACTGGTCTAAAATCTAGTGGACCAAAATAACAGGTTGTGAGAGGTGGTCTGGGGCTGCTTTCAAACAAACCCCTGTGTAAGAAAGAAATTCAAACCATGATTCACCCAAAATGCAGGGAGCAACCCAAAAATGGCTATTACGCATTCTGGTCTGCATTTACTGACTGGTCAGAGAGAGAACCTGCCATTCAATGTGACAAAATGAAAGACGGGGACCAGACAGAGTGAGACTTCAGTTAGATACTATATATTCAGGCTGTCTGATCTTAAGAGATAGTTGGCAAACATGCTGTTTCTAATTTATTAAGTACTTGTTTGAGATAATACATACATAGATACATTAGAAGCATGTTGTAGTTCTATAATTATAGTTTGTAGTCCAACAGTTTCTCTGCATACTTTGTTAGCCTCCTTTAGCGCTGTTCTCCAGTGGTTAGGACCCGCAACCAAAAACGGTCAGCCAACAACATCCTGTAGGCAGCATCTTGTGAGCACTGATGAAGGATTAGAGGATGACTAACGCAAACTGTCCAACAGAGGAGCTACTGTCTCTGACTTTCGTCTACAAGGTGAGGAAATGTGTGTCTCTAAGAGTCCACAGACAGTAAACACAGCGTTTAAAAACTCCAGCAGCACTGCTGTGTCTGATCCACTCATACCAGCACAACATGCACTAACACACCACCACCACATCAGTGTCACTGCAGTGCTGAGATTGATCCACCACCCAAAAAGAACCTGACCTATGATGGTCCTGACCATGCAAGAACAGTGCAAAAAAAACATTAATAAAGTATGTAGAGAAACAGATGGACTACAGACTAATTACGGAACCACAAAGTGCTCCTCTATGGTAAACAGAGGCTCATATATTCGATAGTAAGGGTAGAAACAAAAAGATGTGCAAACGGACCAACAGCTATCCATCACATCCAATCCTAACATCAAACTCCAGAGTTCTCGGTCAGTATCACTGGGCTACTAGGCTACTGTGGACCATGGACCAGAAGGACCAGGGTTCAAATCCCACCTCTGCCAAGATGCCACTGTCGGGTCCTTGAGCAAGACCCTTAACCCACAATTGCTTGGATTGTAAGATTGTATAACTTGTAAGTCGCTCTGGATAGCAAATGTAAAGAACAGCATATGTAAAGAACAAACTGAAATAAGACAGTTCCATAGTTTCTAACGCACTGTTAAAAAGGCAGGTCAGAGACCTCTGAAGCACTAATGGATCATCTGGAAATGTGCCCAAACCTTTTCACATATTCACATCCTCCAGAACATGTACAAACATTTGCCAGAACGTCTCATTTAAGCTTGATCTCTGCAAGTCACAGGAGGCCACAGGAGGACATTCAAACTGCACACAACAAAGATCCAGGTCCCTCCACCTGGGATCAAACCCAGGACCTTCTTGGTGCGAGGTGATGGTTGCTTCCCACTGAGCCACCACACAGCCCACATGTTACTGTGAGTTCATAATATAACCACGGCTACATTGATAGTTATACATATCATGCCATCTTGCTTACTTACCAGTTTGATCAGCAGCTAATACTGATTACTGTCCAAATGATGCACGTGTGTAGACACCCAAAAACTCACACAAACGACTATAAATATACAAAAACTAAAAATGCAAAGCATGACAAATGTGAAAATATCCTGGTTTTGGTGTTTAAAAAAAATACATTTTTAGTTCTATTTTAATACACTGCAGTTTGCACAATAAAAACTAGTGATGCACGATATATCGGTGGCCGATATATTATTCGCCGATATATGGACTTTTTTCAGATATCGGTCTGATATTAGAATTTTAGCTAATATTATATCCGATATTTATAATATATTTACATATGAATACTTCTTTGATTTTTCTTTTGGCTGTTACTCATTAATACTTGAAGCTGCTCAGTCATAAGCTTTCTTAGACATTTAATTGTTCTTTTTGCTGCCCGTGCCAATTCAAGACTTAAAAAAAAAAATTCCTACCTTTTTTAAAGGAAGGTTAAAAAATAAAATGGAATTTAACCATTTGGATTTTTTATTTTTTTTTTTAAACCAAATCATCAGGTCTGATTTAACTGCTTTATTGCTAATTATTATTTTATTGCAAAAATGATTTACTGTATTTGAAATGCAGAAAGGTTAAGTTATCGGTATCGGCCACAATAATGTGCTAAAAATCGGTTATCGTATTGGCCCAAGAAATTCAATATCGGTGCATCCCTAATAAAAACTTAACATTAGGCATTTTTAATGCGTCCTGATTCCTGCATATTGTGCGTTTTGTGTAATTTTGTGGGGTGAAGTAAAACCCTATAGCAATCAGAGCCTTCATTATACATGATTATTCATTTTTTAATATGTACTATTGATAGTAAATAGTAGATATTGATATACCGTAAAAGGGGCATAATTAAAAAATAAATAAATAAATAAATAAAACAGTGATACAAATTTGGTCATACCGCCCACCACTTGTTTGTTTTCGTGAATGTGAAAAAAGAATTGTGATTTTTAGTTTAAAAAATCGCCCTATTAATAAAAAAAAAACCGTTGCTTTTCTCTCAGTGTCACTGATACATGAAAACACTCCGTGTTTAATAAAAACACACACATTACATAAATAAACGTATCCGTATTCAGTACAGTCATTAGATTTAAGTTACAATTCGTGTTTTTTGACCTATCTTGCACCTAATTAAACAGTGCTAGTAAAAAAACCCCCAATAAATTCGTATAAATAAAGCAAAACAAGTAAGTTTTCCGCTGTTTGCAGGAGGGAAACCTGAAGCTGTGGCTCAAGTACCGAAGCCCGCTTGCTAACTAGCTTAGCTTAGCGTAGCACAGCACTCACGAACCGTTAACCTGGATTAGTGAAATTAATCTTACCTTTTTCAGGGTTCGATGACAGGATATCCTCCTCCTTTGGATTCGTAACCTGCGTTATTATGGACGTGTTGTCCATGGAAACGAGCGATTAGTCCGTTTTTGCCTCGGCCGCGAGCTAAGCTAGCTTTAACGCTATCCTCACTTGGAGCGCGTAACTGGACTGCAAGCGCGAGCTCGGACTGGCCGTGGAAACTGCAAACCGCTTAATAAATCATTTCTACATGAAATTGCCCACTCGTACCGACTAAGCAGCTGCTGAGTAGGTTAACATGTAGCAGGAACGCAGTTAGCCAGCGAGCTAACCGATGTTTTGAACGCAGCTTACGCTCAAGTCAGTTTACGTACAATCGGTCTGCGGTCAAACCCACCAGCATGAACGTTTGTATATATACACACGCATCTGATCCAAAATGAAAGGGCATTCCTGCATCGAGAAAAAAACTCAAATCGGGTTTTCTTCAAACCCCTTCTCGCAAAGTCCGTGTTATCAATTCTCCCCCAAATATGGTGGCGGCGAGCGTTTAAAATTCAGCACACACATCTGAGGTACCCTAGTAGGAGGTGGGAGTTTCCAGGAACCCCCCCTCCTTTCGTATTAAAAATGAAAGCATCCCAAGTCTGTAAGGTCTTTTACGACGAGCCGTGTACTAGCCTACTAAATGGAACGTACACTATTCATAGCGCACTAGTTCCATATACTAACTAGTATGGTAGTGCGCGGCCTTCAATGCAGCATCAATCAAAACACTGAATTAGAGAAATTTGAAATGTGAAATATGCAGGTTACACCAAATATCTTTAGCGTAGTTACATTATATAAATGATTTACAATCAGACGTGGCAGAAGTACGCGAGTTATTTAAGTAAAAGTACTAAAATGCTCAAGTAACAGTATGGCTTCTACATTTTACTGAAGAAGTATAAAACTACATGCTACAAAACCTGCAAAAAACTAGAAGTACTTCTTTAAAAAGCCTCAGAGCTCAATTTTTGAAACTAAAAATGTCTTTTATTGAGGAAAAGAAGTACAGATCCATGACAGATCCTGACCATACATAATGCTTTGTACTACAGCTAACTGAATCATCCATCTGCAAACATCATACAAATGACATTATCCTTCTTTAGCTAGCCACAGCAAAAACAGAATAAAAATATTTTCAGACTTCAGGAACCAAAACATACAAAATACTTTGGAATTGTTTAATGAACCGCTGCTAATTTGATCCTAACTAGGCATGACTCTATTGAGTAATGCAGTATATCATGATATTTAACCCAAACAATAGTTATTATCGAATCTTTGAAACACTGTCACTGCATTTTATCCAAACAAACTGCAGCTTCACCCATTTTTAGAGCAGTACTTCTTTGAAACACTCCACTGCACTACTTAATTACACATTACTGTATATTACACTTGGGTATACTTGGGTATTCTCCAAAAGTTTAAGTCATCTGAGAATATTTATGCTCTCTCATAGATGTATCATATAAATGCATACCTTTTGCACACATACCTTTAATATTGTGAAGAACAACGCAAAGTGAGCACAAGGTAACAAAAATTGGTGTGTGGTGTATGATCACATGCCGTAATAGGCAGGACCATGCCGATTACATCAATTTTGGCATGCGCACCCTCGGGCCAGTTGCCATGCGTCAAAATTCCAACTTGCACTTCATTTGGTGCCTGACTAGATTTGCCGAATAAATAAATTCAAGTAACAAGCCTGTTTTGTAAATGTAGTGAGTAAAAAGTAAAGATTTTTCTTTTGAAATGTAGTAAGTGTTTTGTTACAGAAATAACTACAAATACCCCAAAAAATGTAAAAATAAAAATAAAAAAGTACAAAAAATTACCTGTACTTCTTTTCTTACCTCCATACTTACACTAGTGGGTGATATTGTAACACTGCAAAAATAATCAGTTAAAAGCCTTGTACATTATTTGTTTTGTTTTTTTAATTCACGTTTTATCCCTACTTGATTTGGTCTGGGTCCCGAAGAAGACAGAAACCACACCAGTCCATCACAGGGCAGGGCCAGTAGATGACTTCCAGCAAAGACTCCTCTCTCTGAGACACAATCACCAATCATGCCTGTCCATGTGAAACACACAACTGGGCCTTGAACCCAGAATATTGCTTGAACCTAGTGTATTACGCTGGTGGTCCACCTGAGAACTATATTCATTATACTGCAAAAATGTATGAGTTTGTCTTAAATAAGTGATATTTCAGACTACTATGGATTACAAGAAGACTGTGGGGTCAAACCATGGACAATAACCTACTGGCATGTTTTTGGGATGCTGGAGGTAACAAGAGCAGCAGGGAAAAAATGTGGAAATTGGAACATGCCAAATACCACAGACTGCAGCCAGAGCTAAGATTGAATCTGAAACTCTGAAGCTGTGAGGCACCCACACTACTTGCTGCATCAGCATCAAATTATTGTTTCAGTTATAGCCTTATAGAAAAGTTTCAGCAATTCAGTAATGACTCACTAAAATGTACACAAGTATGTAAGTTTTGGCTCAAGTCGCAAGCCTAAACTGAAGACTTGTGATCTCCGATCCCTCAGACAGCACTGCTTCAAGAACAGCCATTCAACAATAGCTGATGGACCCCCATTGGCAAGAGATTCCTTTGGTAAACCTTTGTCAAGCACTACAATGTGGAGTTACGTTCACAAATGCCACTTAAAACATTAAGCCGTAGGTTAACCATGTCCAGCAGTGTTGACTTCTCTGGGCTTGGAGGTATCTGGGATGGACCATCACTCAGTGAAAACATATATTTTGGTGAGATGAATCAGTATTCCAGATCTTTGTTGGAAGAAATGGACACCATGTCCTCCAGACAAAAGTTATCAGCAACAAGTCCAAAGGCCAGGGTCTGTCATGGTATGGGACTGTGTCAGTGCCTTCATGTGTGAAGGTCATTATTTTAGACCATAGTGTACATGAACAGTGCACAGGCTCATGTCTGTGTGTGTGTCCTGAGTGCAGTTGTGCAAAAAGTTACAGATTCTGGTTCAAATAAATAAAACGAATGATGATTATTATCACGTGTGGATTTCTTTTAGTAAGAAAGCAAGAAATTTTACTTCCATTAGTCCCAGTCTAACAATAAAGGTGTGTTTATTGTAAAATATAAAACCTTTACCATTCGAACTGCTAGGATGTAACCCTCATATCTGCTGTTATACATCCTAATATCTAGCCATTTGTAATAAAGGTGTTCAAATTTTGAAAGGATCTAAACCATGTAAAACAGAATGACTGTCTAACTCACTGAATTAAATCAAAACAGACATCTAACACAGGAAAAATGTACTGTGAATGTACTATGATATTTCACAATAGAACCATAAAGTGGCCAAATGACCATCAAAATCCATAGTAGAATTGTGAACTTTATGGTCAAACTGACAGTTCACATTAAAACTGTCAAACAGTTCACAATTTTACTATGAAATATCACAGAAATGTTTTTTTTTCCTGGGAATATAACTTGAATCTTAAATGGTTAGCAATGTTGTTTATTAGCCTCATACAGTGGTGCTTGAAAGTTTGTGACGTTTCCTGTAGCTGTTGATCAGTCCTTCACACCGGCTTGGAGGAATTTTAGCCCATTCCTCCGTACAGAACAGCTTCAACTCTGGGATGTTGGTGGGTTTCCTCACATTAGCTGCTCACTTCAGGTCCTTCCACAACATTTCCATTGGATTAAGGTCAGGACTTTGACTTGGCCATTCCAAAACATGAACTTTATTCTTCTGTAACCATTCTTTGGTAGAACGGCTGTGTGCTTAGGGTCCGTTGTCTTGCTGCATGACCCACCTTCTCTTGAGATTCAGTTCATGGACAGATATCCTGACATTTTCCTTTAGAATTCTCTGATATCATTCAGAATTCATTGTTCCATCAATGATGGCAAGCCGTCCTGGCCCAGATGCAGCAAAAAACTGGCCCAAACCATGATACTACCACCACCATGTTTCACAGATGGGATAAGGTTCTTATGCTGGAATGAAGTGTTTTCCTTTCTCCACACATAACGCTTTTCTTTCAAACCAATAAGTTCTATGTTGGTCTCATCCGTCCACAAAAACATTCTTCCAATAACCTGTCTGGCTCGTCCACGTGATCTTTAGCAAAACTGCAGACGAGCAGCAATGTTGTTTTTGGAGAGCAGTGGCTTTCTCCTTGCAACCCTGCCATGCACACCATTGTTGTTCAGTGTTTCTTCTGATGGTGGGACTCATGAACATTAACATTAGCCAATGTCAGAGAGGCCTTCAGTTGCTTAGAAGTTACCCTGGGGCCCTTTGTGACCTCACCAACTAGTACATGCCTTGCTCTTGGAGTGATCTTTGTTGGTCGACCCACTCCTGGGGAGGTAACTATGGTCTTGAATTTCCTCCATTTGTACACAATCTGTCTGACTGTGGATTGGTGGAGTCCAAACTCTTTAGAGATGGTTTTGTAACCTTTTCCAGCCTGATGAGCATCAACAACTCTTTTTTTTCTGAGGTCCCTCAGAAATCTCCTTTGTTCGTGCCATGATACACTTCCATAAAACATGTGTTGTGAAGAGCAGACTTTGATAGATCCCTGTTCTTTAAATAAAACAGGGTGCCCACTCACACCTGATTATCATCCCATTGATTGAAAACACCTGACTCTAATTTCACCTTCAAATTAACTGCAACCTAGAGGTTCACATACTTTTGCCACTCACTAATATGCAATATTGGATCATTTTCTTCAGTAAATAAATGACCAAGTATAATATTTTTGTCTCATTTGATTAACTGGGTTCTCTTTATCTACTTTTAGGACTTGTGTGAAAATCTGATGATGTTTTAGGTCATATTCTAAAGCGTTCACAAACTTTCAAGCTCCACTGTATATATCCTTTTAGAAGTCACTTATAGAAGTGGCGTTAAAATAGATGTTTGTGTTGCATTATCTTTTCTCTGTATTTCTACACAACTCTGTGTAATTCAGTTATACATGGCTTGTAGAATTTTGACTTAAGGTTGATGCTCAAAGGTAACTGCTGTACTCCAGGGTTAGTGAAATCCCACTGCTAGTTACCTGGGAATCACAGTTTGCTTTCACAAATAAGAGCAGACACAATTGTCTGTGTCTGAAGGAAGGCAGGCCAGTCAGGGATCACCCCTTGGGACGGTCACAACTCCATGAAGGACTGGTGATGCCTGTGCCCTGTGCTTCCTGGAGCCCCCCTGACCAGGAAAAATAGACCAAAATGTGAACAAAAAACATATTAATGAAAAAAAGAGCAGCTTCTGAAAAATGTAATGCAAATACTACAACAGTACTTGTACTTTTATATTTTTCCAAGTTATAGTACATACTGTACATAAGTACCATATTTTGCTGTTCCACACACTTGAGAGCAGCTGTAACTTTTGAAAACTAATATGTCTCCCTCTAATGGAAGTACTGCGTTATAGCAACGTACGTCCGAGACCGCACAGCGTACTACAGTATATACTGTAATGTTTTTAATAGTAAATCATACTTATATTTCCACAGCTTCCAATGGGTCGTCATGGCTATGTTTAAAATTGTATTTTGTATGGTAAATATTTTTAAAGTGGTGGTACTATAAGAAGAAGTAAGGATCAAACATTGGAGCCATCTCTGAGGCACCAACACTACAGTGGTGCTTGTACGTTTGCGAACCCTTTAGAACCTTCTATACTTTTGCACAGAAACATAAATTAACACATAATCATTTTCACACAGTGAAAAGTCCAAAAAGTTGATAGAGGAGAGACAGTAGAGAACATAGAGATAGTAGTGAGTGGCAAAAAGAATGTGAACCTCTAGGATTAGCAGTTAATTTGAAGAAGACAGCAGTCAGGTGTTTTCAAACAATGGGATGACAATCAGGTGTGAGTGGGCACCATGATGTATTTAATGGACAGGGATCTAGGACCTCAAAACAGTGTTGCTGATGCTCATCAGATTGGAAAAGGTTACAAAACCATCTCTAAAGAGTTTGGACTCCACCAATCCACAGTCAGATTGTGAGCAGACGGAGAGAAATCAAGACCACTGAATCAAGACAAAGGAACCCAGGATAACTTTTAAGCAACTAACGTTTAGAAATGAAATTAATGTATCAAAAGGTGTGGGTTCAGTGTGGGTCATATAATTTTCCTCAATAAGGGCACCATAAGCACCATAAGCAATAAGCTCCAGCATCCCTGGTTCGATCCAGTGTGGAGTTACCAAGTGTAAAATTTTGTCTTATGTTTAACTGGATTCTGTGCAAAGAAATGTTTCTGAACTCTTCCAAAGAATCTGGATTTCTGCATTAAAAACTAAAGCAATTCTTTTTCTCAACCTGGACTGTGCACACGTTCACCTGTATCAGAACAGTTATTGCTTCAAATGTTGCCATGCAGACACATACATGCACAGAGAGCTCACATCATATACACAAACAACTCAAACAATCAGTAAATACAAACATTTGATGGAGACACAAGTTATTGACAATAACTGCCATTACAGTGCATAATACAGTGGTATGAAAAAGTTTGGGCACCCCTGATAATTTTCATGATTTTAGTTTATAAATCATTGGTTGTTCAGATCAGCAACTTGAGTTAAACATATCATATAGCAGATGAACACAGTGATATTTGAGAAGTGAAATGAAGTTTATAGGGATTTACAGAAAGTGTGCAGTAATTATTCAAAACAAAATTAGGCAGGTGCATAAATTTGGGCACCCCAACAGAAAAATGACATCAATATTTAGTAGATCCTCCTTTTGTAGCAAATAACAGCCGCTAAACGCTTCCTACAGCTTCCAGTCTGGATTCTGGTTGAAGGTGCTTTGGACCATTCTTTCTTTAGAAACAATCTCCAGTTCAGTCAGGTTTGATGGTTTCCGAGCATGGACAGTCCCACATTTTCAGTAATATTCATGTCTGGGGACTGAAGATGGCCATTCCAGAACGTTGTACTGGTTCCTCTGCATGAATGCCTTAGTAGATTTTGAGCAGGGTGGGGTCGTTGGCCTCGAGCAACTTTGTCACTGATTCTTGAAACATTGTTTTTCAAGAATCTGGAGATATTAACTGGAATCCATGCGACCCTCACATTTAACAAGATTCCTAGTACCTGCACTGGGTGTCCACACAGTCCCACAGCATGATGGAACCCGCCACCAAATTTTACTGTGGGTAGCAAGTGTTGTCTTGGGATGCTGTGTTCTTTTTCCGCTCCTTGTTATGTCAGAATAACTCAATTTTAGTTTCATCAGTACACAGCACTTTATTCCAAAATGAAGCTGGATTGTCCAAATGTGCTGTAGCACACCTCAAGTGACTCTGTTTGTGGCGTGTCTGCAGAAAAGGCTTCTTCTGCATTACTCTCCCATACAGCCTCTCCTTGTGCAAAGTGCGCTGTATAGTTGAACGAGGAACAGTGACACCATCTGCAGCAAGATGAGGTTGTAGGTCCTTGGAGGTGGTCTGTGGCGTGACTATGACTGTTCTCCCCATCCTTCGCCTCTGCCTATCTGAGATTTTTTCTTGGTCTGCCCACTTCGGGAGTTCCTTAACTAGAACTGTGCATGTGGTCTTCCATTGCCTCACTATGTTCCTCACAGTGGAAACTGACAGCTGAAATCTCTGAGAGAGCTTTTCCCTTTCCCTGAACCATGATGTTGAAAAACAACCTTTGTTTTCAGGCCATTTGAGAGTTGTTTTGAGGCTCCCATGTTGCCACTCTTTTCAGAGAAGATGCAAAGAGGAGAAAAACTTCCAATTGGCCACCTTAACACTTTCTCATAGTTGGATTCACTTGTGTATGTAGATCAAGGGTTCAATGAGCTTACAAACAAATTTTGTGTTCCAATAATTAGTGCTAAAGGTATTCAAATGACAAGGGTGCCCAAATTTAATGCGCCTGCCTAATTTTGTTGAATAATTACTGCACACTTTTCTGTTAAACCTACAAAACTTAATTTCACTTCTCAAATATCACGGTGTTCATCTGCTATATGATATATTTACCTGAAATTGCTGAGCTGGACAACCAATGATTTATAAAGAAAAATCATGAAAATTATCAGGGGTGCCCAAACTTTTTCATACCACTGTATCATTAAACAATTCAAGAAATTTCAGTGTGAAAAGGGAAAAAGCACAAGCCTAAACTGAAGGCTCGTGATCTCCGATCCATCAGTTGGCACTGCATCAAGGACTGTCATCCATCTATAGCTGACAGAACCACATGGGCAAGGGATTATTTTGGTAAACCTTTGTCAAGTACTATAATATGGAGTTACATTCACAAATGCCACCTAAAACGTTAGCGTGCAAAAAGAAGCCTCATGTCAACCATGTCCAGAAGCGGTATCAACTTCTCTGGGCTTGGAGGCATCTGGGATGGACCATCACACAGTGGAAACGTGTATTGTGGTCAGATGAAGGAGTATTCCAGAATGTTTCTTTAAGAAATGGACGCCGTGAGCCGTGAGACCATCCGGGCTGTTTTCAGAAACAATTCACGTAAAGTCAAGCTTTAGTTCTATAGTGGTTTTACAATGGAGCATTGTCTCAAAGCAGCGTTACAATTTTAGATTATCTTCTAAATTATAAGGCCAGTCCCAAATTGAGCATGCCTAGAGTGACAGTGGCAAGGAAAAACTCCTTGGGAGGACCAAGACTCAAAAAGGGTCTCATCCTACTTGGGCAACTTAGATGGTACATGTAAGAATTAACTTAAATTAAAATTAAGTTATCATAGTAATAGTTTAAATAAACAGAAACTAAATAAATATTAACAGAGAGAACATATTTAAAAATATAAGAATTAAAATAAAATAAACTACCATTTTAGAAAAAATGAAACATTATGAAGAGTGTATGAAATTAGGGACTATAAAGGCTGTAGCGTCTAAGCCAATAATGAAGAGAAATATTGAATAGAATAAAATCTGCATTATTTAGTCTGATACACAGAGTCACTTTATGGTCTTGCGTCCCAGGCAGGAATGTCCCCATGCCATGGCATCTCCAGTCGACCCGAGGAGGAAGAGCTTTACTGCCCTCTGTGGTCTGAGTATGGTGGAGCTGGAGCTGATGGCGTAAAAACAGCTGGGGTGGGGCTGAAGCAGAGAAACCTCTTAGTGTGTGGGTCCAAAAAAAAAGTAAAAAAGCCAGGTTCTGTCATGATATGGGGTTGGGTCTGTACCCTTGGTAAAGGTCACTTACATGTCTCTGATGGCAGCATTAATTCAGAAAAGTACATTGAGATTTTAGAGCAACATGAGTTGCCTTCAAGACGACATTTTCCAGGGACGTCCATGTGTTTTTCAACAACACAATGCAAAACAAGCTAAATCAGAAAAAGTTAGGACCTAATTATGTAAACCCCTTCCATTCTTCCTTTGAGGAACATTGCTTTTAAACTTTTCAATCATTTTCTCACTTTTCTCATCGTCAGCAAGGATCCTCTGCCCATCCTTGCTCTTCAAAGACTCATGGATACTGCTTTTGTACATATCAGGATTATAATCACCTGTTGACATTACCTGTTTTAAATCACATCATTTAGTTTTTTTAACCTCATTACTAGCCCTAAGTTGCCCATGTCGTAACATTTTTTGGAAATTGTTTTAGGCTTGGAATGCAGGTATGGATGTTTATTAACATATGGAATTAAGTTAACCAGAGATAACATGAAATAACTTGGGTTCATACTGTCTGCAATAAAATAAAAGCCAATGTAATTACTGTATAAGAACACTGTGGATTTTTTTAATCTGTATTTTCCATACCATCCCAACATTTTCTGAAGTTTCTGTCTCTTCTATGCACAGTACTACCTGCATTAGATCAACAATTACATTTAGCAGAGGCTCTTATCCAGAGCAACTCACAACCGATACAAAATCTGAGCAACTGTGGGCTAAGGGCCTTGCTCAAGACGGCTGGTCAGTGCTGGGGCTTGAACACTTGACCTTCTGGTTAGTAGACCATTTCCTTAATTGCAGTGCCAACACAGCAGACATCAGTATGTGCTCCTAATGTTTATCATGCACATAGACACAATGCACACCTCAGATCTAACACAACATGCACTTATATATAGACACATATTGGAAACAAAAACTCCACGTGTAAAATGCCATGGCTGTCTCAGTTCTGCTCGTACAGCGGCTTATCTTACAGTACAGCCAGTCGTCCACTGCAGTGCTGGAAAGAGTGAGTGCTAAATATACCCCACACCCCCCCTCCTTCCTCAACATCCACCACCAGCCGCACTGCCGGCACTTCGGCACTCTCGGATCAGGACAGATGCATTAAGACAAACCACATTCACCCCCCCTTTTCCTTTTCTTTTCTTTTACTTTTTTGTCCGGAGGTGATCAACTATCTGCTCTCCAGATCTACTCAGATTCCCACAAGACTGGACCTCAGGTCAGTAGTGAACATCTTTCTTCAGCTTTCAAGCACTCTCTGATCAATTTGTGTACATTTCTGGTACAGCAACCATCCCTGCACTGTTATAAGTGATGTTCACGCTCTTCATGCCTATCCATTAGACCCTTCAGTAGGTTTCTCTTCTACAAAAACTGAATTAATGGTCAATTAAGGGTCAATTGAACCTTTTTAGAGGTGTTTCATTGTGTGTTGTTTGTCAGACACTACAGCAGAGAGCCGTGTAGCAGTGAGCAACTGCTCGGGCTAAAATAGGAAGAGGTGCTCTGAGCAGCTGACGGTGCTGTTTCTGAGGAGCTATGAGATGGGCACTCCCATTTAAGACACTCACTCCTCAGCCTTCCCGTCCAAATTTGACAGGCAAATGGTTGTTTTGCCTTTGAATGAGCTTGTTTTCATTTGTATGCCAATGAGAATGGATTTTATGGGTTATCCTCAGAAACATCACTGTCAGCAGGTGTATTGTTTCAAAATCAGCAAAAGAAACAGCAGTTTTAGTGCAAAATTGCAATGTCTATATATAATGAGTATCCCAAAATAACAGTCTCCAGAATTAGGGCTCCCAGTATTATACGACCATTTAAATCACTTGGTGCCGGTGTTCAATGGATTTATTGCTAATAAAAAATAACATCAATAAAGCACTGGTAATGTAAAATGATATATTGATATAGATATACTGATTGAATGAATATGATACCATCATGACTGCTAACACACCAGATGTTTCTGTTGATATTACAGTTTGAGAAATTCCAGTAATCTAAAATATAAAATACCAGTACAGCCATGTTTCTTTGGACGATAGGGAATCGACTAAAATAATTTAACTCCTACAATCACAAGACAATCTAGTGAAAATGTGTATTTGCGAATCTGCACCTTCATGTTTTGCATACTGACATATGGACTTGATTTCTAATTACAATTAAAGTTTAGAGCAGGTTAAATTAAAAACAAAGCATGTAGCACATTGGTTTTGGGACTGGTAAAACAATGCCACATTGCATTAATTTCCAATAATTTAATTTCTCTAACGACTTACGACTCATTTTACTGAGTCGACTTACGTAAAAAAAAACAGTTTGACTTTGGCCAACATATAATTTTAATTCATTAGGCACAACACTGTGTTGATTTCAGTTCGTAAATAAACACGGCTTATTCAAACTCCTACGGTAATAAAATCCACATTTTAATGTTGGTTTACAAGGCTAATCAAAACACATAGCCTAGGCTCCATAACAGACATTTAGCCTAAGTTAAGTCTACAATTCACATCCAGTTTAACTATTAATAATACAATAATTACTCCACTACCCAACTCAATTCAAAAAGTCATACTTTTATACGAACTAACTAAGAAATATGAAAAGAAATAACAAACGATGCAAGTCATTTAAGACTCGAGTCGTTCGGAAGGAACCGATTCCTTGCATTCAGTAAAACTTTTGCAGACTGAAAGCATTAAAAACACTGAATCGATGCTTGTTAACTGAATTCTTAGTCATAAACATGGTTTAATGTCTATGATTATTTAAACAAGAATTGTAGGCTTATCAAAAGTTAAACACAAGTATTAGCCCTAGACGTTAATGGCATGACGATTAATTAAATCGTCTATCTGGTTTAATCTGGTTAACGCTCTTTTCATTACGTTGGCAGTCTTTAACTAGTGTTAACTAGTGTAAGAAAACAAATTAACCCAGTACTTAAGTTTGTGGCTTCTTCACGTTTTTGGTTGCGTCCAGAATCGTATACAGTACTGGTATACTAAGGGTACTATTTAGTACAGTAGTATACATCGCCTTTTCAGACGCAGGATTAAACCAATCAGTGCACTAACCGTAATAGCTCTCAGTAAAGTCACGGTATTGAATGTCCATCGTGGTATGAACGCTAATCGTATTAAGTTTAAGTAACATACTTAGTTTTAGCGTAGTAAACTATACAGAATGTGGTACAAAACGGGAATCAGATTCAGTGCAGCCTAAGTTCCAGTAATATAAAGCTAGATTCAGATATTATATTTTGTGCTCTGTAGGCACACGTATCCTGCATTCCAATAATACATATGAAATATTATTAGGAGAAAAGAAAATGAAATCATTTGCTTACTTTTCAGTCTCAGGAATGACAAACTGGTAATACAAAACCAGCTAGAAACTTTAAATTGAAATAATAGTCATCCACTGATGCACGTTAATTGTGACTTCCACTGACTTGTGCTGGAACCCCCATAACCCTGACCAGGAAAATACAGGTTCAAATATGGAAAAACAATCTTCATAATCATCACTGAGAGACGCAGGGTGCATTATCCTGCTGAAAAAGGCCACTGGAATTCGGGAATACCGTAGCCATGAAGGGATGTACTTGGTCTGCAACAACATTTAGGTAGGTGGAAGGTGACAAAGTAACATCCACATGAATGCTAGGCTCCAGGGTTTCCCAGCAGAACATCATCCAGTGCATCACATTGTCAGTCTCGGTAACTTCACCTGTCAGTGGTTGTAATTTTATGGCTGATCTATGTGTAGATGTATCTGAATGTTAGCCAGTTTGAATTAGTTTGTCTCTTTGTTTTGTGTGTTCATTCCTCTCTTGACCAGTAGTTTCCTCTTGGTGTTTTGGTACAGCTTCTGATCATGGGGATCAAGGCGGCCCTGCCAAAAGCTGAGCTCTACCTCTACACAGCAGTCCTTTCTCTGGCTCTTGTGTGGGCTGGGAGCTGGATCATTGAGGCTTCCAGTGGTGAGCCATTTCTATAAAACTGATACAAATATTGATAGAATAGACTTGTAAGTACTGTATGTCAGTATGATTATTATTCATGAAGGCCAGTGAAATACTGAGTGATGCAGGAAAGATCTGATTTTATAACGGACAGGAAAAGATCTAATTATCATTTTCCCACCTGAGACTTGTGCTATTTAAATCATGTAATGAATGGAGAAAGAAGTTCAGTGCAGTATAAACAATTCTAGTTCACATTCTGTTATTCAGGCATGGTGACCCAGGTTAGAGTCTGCATTCCAGCCAGGTCGGGTCCTACACAGGCATGACTGGCCATGTCTGAGGGAGTGGAAGCCAGGCGAGGGCTCATACTTCGGCACTGCAACAGTGATTACTACCCAGTGGACTAGTGTCCCAATTTCCCCCTGCGCCCAGGAAATTCCTGAAAAGGCTCCAGACCCTTCCACAACTCCCTGTAACCCAGACCATTTCACTAGGGTTTAGAAGGGTTAAAAATACATTAATTAAAAAGTATTGACTAATTTGTCTAATTTGCTTTGTGTTTTAGGGAAACTGAGATCTATTGTGTTTAGGCGGTAGGCCGTGTAGAGTTCAGAAGGCTCCAGGTTTAATAGCGATTAGTGGCTAGGCTAGGGTCAGCAGCTCCGCAGCTGTCGGCTTCCTCGTGCTTCCTCTACTCCAGCCTTCGTTCTTGCAGACCCAGTTGGGCTCACTAGCCGGGTCCTCTGCGCGATTGGGGAATTGGCGCCTTCCCGTTTCGATCGCGCCCTCGCGTCATTCAGTCTCGTCCCTCGTCTTTGCGTGTCTGTTTCATGCTCCATCCAGGCTTAGCCTCGCACTGCGGAGCGTCCTTTCCAAGCTCTGTCAGGACGGAGTACTGTGAATCGTCTCGCGCATACGCGTCTGTTTCATGCTCCGCTGTGTACGGAGTACCGTGCTTAGCCTTTTTACTTTTGTTTTCATGGTTTGCCCGGTTTGTATGGTGAACCATAACAGAAGGGTACGAACAATAATTGGACCCAGCCTTAGCTCCATACTGGAGGTCCCCAATCGGCGCAGACAGCCTCAGCATCTAGCCGGGTCCTGGCTAGTTCTTGGGGTCCATCCATTAACTTTGGCCAAGTTATGGCCCCGGTTTAGCATCCCGACCCTGCAGACCTACCCAGTCCCCGCCGCCATAGGCGCCTGTCCTCGCCCAGGTTCAAGCTGGGGTTGCTGGTTCCCCTTAACCCTGAGGGACCAACTTTTAACCCCCCTATATGTTCCAACCGCCTCATGATGGAGGGTTTTTATCACCATGGGCGACTGCAAACTGCCAGCTCGCCAAGGGGGATTATTTTGCCCTCTGGTGAGCTCAAGCTCTACCCATTGGACAGGCAGGATGAACTGCTCGATATTTCCAAGCCAGTCGAGCGGATTCCCGTGCCATAGTGGGATTTGCCGACTACCGTACCTGGATCATTTACGCCGCTTAGCTCCGAACCTGAGCCCGACGTGCCACCTGGTTCCATACCTGAGCCTGCAGGCAATTCTTTTCCTTTCCCCCCCCCCATTTCATTTTTACCATTAATACTACGTTCCTGGTTCTGAGTTCGTCCCTGAAAAGCTCTTTTCTGTGCCCTTAAAGGTTCCTTTTCCCTTTCAGTTTCTGTGGCTGAGTGAGTGTTAAGTGTGCATGCCCTCACACTGCAGCCCAGGTTTTGATCCCCAGCCACATTCCTTTTGTTTTTTGTTAATTCAGTTCCTTTTCATTTATGTGTATTTTAGTTCACCCCATCCATCTGGAACTAACTGCATTTGGATTCTAAAAACCTTTTTACTTTTTGTTTTCACAGTTGGCCGGCTATTTATCATGGCAAACCCTAACACTTTTAAGTCACATCACAGGAGTTTTACTAAACAAAGTTCAGTTTAGCAAATCATGTTTCATTCAAGGATAAGAAAATACTCTGTGAAGAACTATGCCTCACTTGCACAGTCATTCAAAGTGATCAGCCTCTTACACAGTCACTCATATCCCAGTTATGAATCTTTTATCTTAGAATGACATAAATCTCACGAGTTTTAACAATCACCATCCACCACCCACCTATACACCACTACCACTATTATTCACTGACATATTAAGTAATCCCTTATTATTAATGTAGCAAGAAGCCTGCCAACTCAATCATACTGGAAGTTACAAATGAAGTACCCTTCTGACAAGTACAGTGGTGTGAAAAAGTGTTTGCCCCCTTCTTGATATCCTATTTTTTTGCATGTTTGTCACACATAAGTGTTTCGGAACATCAAACCATTTTAAATTTTAGTCAAAGACAACACAAGTAAACACAAAATGCAGTTTTTAAATGAAGGTGTTTATTAGTAATGGATAAAAAAATCCAAACCTACATGGCCCTGTGTGACGAAACGGGTTCAAGGGACTAACAAGGAGACGACTGCAGGTAACCAGAATGTAAATAAAGATATTTCTTAAACAAAAGATGCAAAAACACAGCACGAACATAAAGTAAAGGAACGACGGCTATGCGGCAAAGACAGCACGAAGCAATACAATCACTATAACAAACGGAACTTAAGGTAAACAGGACTAGAAGCAATAACAGAAGCTTACCACAAACTAGGAAGAACACAAAGGTATCGCAGAGCACGAACACTAAGCACAAAAGCATACCACGCATGAACAAGGAATAACCCACAACCTGACAAGGCTAGAGCTCCACTTAAGTCATGTCCAAGCCAGCTGAAGCCTGTTAGCGATCTCATGAGAAAGCAGGGGGAGCTACACAAGATGGATGCAAGCTGAAGACTTGCATCATCGTTACACCCTGTGTGAAAAAGTGATTGCCCCCTAAACCTAATAACTGGTTGGGCCACCCTTAGCAGCAACAACTGCAGCCAAGCGTTTGCCATAACTAGCAATGAATCTTTTACAGCATTGTGGAGGAATTTTGGTCACTCGTCTTTGTAGAATTGTTGTAATTCAGCCACACTGGAGGGTTTTCGAGCAGGAATGGCCTTTTTAAGGTCATGCCACAGCATCTCAATAGGATTCAGCTCAGGACTAGCCCAAAAGCTTTAGAAATGGCTTTATAACCCTTTCCAGACTGATAGATCTCAATGACTTTCTTTCTCAATTGTTCCTGAATTTCTTTGGATCTCGGGCATGATGTGTAGCTTTTAAGGATCTTTTGCTGTACTTCACTTTGTCAGGCAGGTCCTATGTAAGTGATGTCCTGATTGAGAACAGGTGTGGCAATAATCAGGCCTGGGTGTGGCTAGAGACAGTGAACTCAGGTGTGATAAACCATAGTTATGTTTTAACAAGGGAGGGCAATCACTTTTTCACACAGGGCCATGTAGGTTTGGATTTTTTCTCCCTTAATAATAAACACCTTCATTTAAAAACTGCATTTTGTGTTTACTTGTGTTGTCTTTGACTAATATTTAAATTGGTTTGATGTTCTGAATCACTTAAGAGTGACAGATGCAAAAAAATAGGAAATCAGGAAGAGGGCAAACACTTTTTCACACCACTGTACATTTCTGACAGCTTTTGATTGCATGATCTGATATGATATGATACTCCTATAGGATAAAATAACAATAATAAGTATATAATTCACTGCACTATACATTACTTATTTCATCATATAGACTACACATTGCACTCCAAGTCAATAGTAATGCATCAAGTATGTAAGTAATGCACAGACTGCAGTGTGAAGTGCTAATATTTTTTTTGTTCAGAGAATGTAAACAGGAAGAGCTTTAAGCAGAGCGTGAGACCAGGATGGCATTACTTTGGAAGAAAAATGGTAACCTCATACATACATTGAAAACGTTCTTACATAGAAACATATTCATAACTAATTCAATAAGCACAATCAATTGCTTACTGCTTATAAGCATTCATGAAAAAATATTATTACTATTATTATTATCCAAAGATCATCATTTACCTAATTAACATATGTGTAATCGACAATATGTATTAAAGGGATATATTTTTATTGTATTAATATACACTGTGGCCCTGGAATATATTAAAACAGACTGGTGAATATGTTATGTGTCACATGCTTATTGGTCCTTTTTAGTTTAGTTTTTAAATAATATGTATTTTTTTTAATCAATGCCACAATCTATCAAAACAATCATATAGCATTAATGGAAATGCTAAATTGTTAATTTCCTTCATAATGTTACTTGATCATTATTGAGGTCTTAATAAAGTGTTAATTGCTGTCTCGTTAGACCTATTGTCGACGACTGCATGTATCATAATGATGTATAACATGTATGTCTGGCATATATAAGCAAAAACAATGGAATTTTGTTGCAATAGGAAAGTGCAGTTTGGGTAAAAAAAAACAGCTGAAATAAATACAGTTCAAACACACATTTAATCAATTTAAATGCATGTGAATTAATTAAAACACTAATCGACTTTCTCTCTGAAGGATGTAGCTGATTTTGAGTGGGCGATGTGGTTCACCACCTTTCGTAATCACATCCTGTTTGCGCTCACTGGTCACGTCATCTTTGCCAAAATCTGCTCCATGAGCTCTCCTAAGGTGGGTCTGATATTAGCATGAAATCTTCTTCCATATAAAAATAAGAACTTATAGGTCAGTGACACTTAAATGGGCCAAAGGGTCAGGAAATGGGCTTTAATAAGAATTTTAAAAGGATAATTTAAAAAGAAAATCTTCGCCAGTGCTGCAACAGCATCCCCTGACCTGCCTGGTGATGGACAAGCATACTGTGTGCCTTAGGGTAGTGAATACTGGGGATACACTCCAGATTCATTTTATGACGCAAGATCCTGCTGATGCTTGTTTTTTAATTTACAAAGTTCTAAGTCAGTTTTTGTTGCCTATACCATAAGCTGATTTATAAATAGCTTGGACATACTGTCACTGACGGCACTGACTGCATGCACATGTACTGATTCTAATAACTGCTTCTAAATGTGTTTACTAAATTAAGAGTAGAATGTGAGTAATGCACGATAATCCATATATTATCTCACTGCATTGTAATAAATGCCAAATATGCTCTTTTTTTGCTTCCACTGAAGATTGGTATTGGTGGATGTAAGGTAACAATCTCAAAAACAGAATAAGTCTGGATCAGTTATTATGGCTTCTTTAATGCTGCATGTTTACATTGCTTTAGCGAATCCTTCATATTACTAATTGCTTAGTCTCATTAGTAACTGCTTTTTGTAAAACTCCAATAAAAGTGATTTTACAAGCACTACACTGGTAAGCAAAAAGCCAACCCTAACCCACCTTTCCCCTTCTTAATCTCACTTTTTCTCTCACTTTTCCTGTTCATTGTCATGGAGGGACTGCACTAGCAGGTTGACACTGAGCCACCTGAGCACTGCGAAAAAAGCATTTCCACTTTTATTAGCCCACCTTACGTTTCCTGTTTCTCCTGACTCTATCATGTTACAACATTCAGCTATGTGATGTTTTGCTTATGTTCATAGGATAGTCATCCTGTGCCTTAACCAAGTCAGCACATTTGATGATTTAGTTTTCAAAATGTAAGTATTTTGGTGAGACAGAAGCCAGCCCACACTCCTGCTTCACTTGGGGTATTGGGACTGTGTAACCTTATTTCTTTTGCTGAACTGTTTTAATTCAACACTATATCAATATTACTGCAGAATAATATTCAGAGTAGTTATATTAATATGTGTAAAATGTACATAACTCACACCTTCACATCACTTTCCTAATGCTTCCTCATCCCGATCCACAGCACAGGTCTCTGATCTACATGCTGTATGGCTTGGTGACCGTGCTGGTCATCATGGGCTGGACTTACGTCTCTCTCATCCTGTCACACTGCATCCTCCTGTACAGCGTGGCTCTCGGTAAGAGGAAATGGCTCTGCTTTGTAGCTGGACTCACCAGCCTGGCCACCTTCAAGATGGAACCATTCAGCTCCTGGCAGGTGAGCTGCTGTAACTAAGGAATATTTACACACAAAGTTAACACACTTTATTGGTGAGACTGGACTGTTTTATTACAGATACTACAATGTAATGCATCCTACATTTACCAGAATGCTTTTCTGCACATACCTCCTAGTGCTTACCTAGTGTAAGCTCCTTATATGCTTTTGAGGACTTACCTCACCGGGAATGCTATAATATGATACACAACTTCCTAATCATCATTTAGATATACAGTCTGAATAATATAACTTGATGTATTATATAGTATAATCACAACAAGATATGAAGAAGAATCAAGTAATAATAACAATAGTTTAGAAAAATAAAGGAGGAAACAAGGATTCAGACAGACTTTAACTCTAGATCAGCTTTTTGGGAAGACTCTCATTCAAATTCTGAATGATTCCTCGGTGGGGTGTTGGGTTGAGGGATAAAGAAACGCAGTCTAGAACTTGACATTAAGTCTAGTGATTGTGGAGAACATGTACGGAGCTTGATTTCACCCTGTGCTAATAAAACCACTCAAAACAATTTGAGTAGTATGTATGGCGAATTATCCTCCTGAAAATGGGAACATCTTCAGGAAAGGAGATAGAACCTGCTTCTGTAAAACTGCCTCATACTTTTCGGTTGTTATACAAATGGGCAAAACAGTTATTAGGCCCAATGATATCTAAGTTCCCAGATACCTGATGTTGTTTCCATGTCAAACTATTCCATTACAGGAATCCTTGCTTGTAGAGCACATGCGTTTCTCATTTCAAACATTTCCAAGGAAAAAGAGAAAATATCAAACCCTTTTACTCACTGATTATCAACTGATTCTGTGCCACCTTAGGCTGGATTCGTGACGGGATCCTTTGACCTTCAGGACATCCTGTTCTATGGAGGCTGTGGGTTCTCCATCATGCGCTGCATGAGTTTTGCCTTGGAGAACTGCGAGAAGAAGGATGGCAACTACACCTTCATGGATTTGATCAAGTACAACTTCTACCTCCCCTTTTTCTTCTTCGGACCCATTATGACGTTCGATAAATTCCATGAGCAGGTCAGTTGCTCCTGTCCTATAGACTATATATTTGTTACAGTAGTTAATATTAAATGGATTAGAATTAAAAAAATTAACTCCGTTCTAAAAGCAAACATCTGTATGTGTTTGTAAGGTCCACAGTACTGTGCAAAAGTCTTAGGCCAATATTAGATTGTCTTAGCAATTGTATAATGACCCTATATAAGGATTTCTCAGTGACGTTATTAGCATAAAACCACAAAAAGGCCAAACAAAAGAAAAATAGCTTCTTTAGGCTACAGTGGTAAGTATCTGGCAGCTTCATCAGGATACCAGATCTACCCTTCTACAGTCTGAAGAAACTTCATCAGGAATGGTCTTTTTTGAAGGGTAGCAGCCAAGAAACCACATTTTTTCAGAACGGGAACATGGTAAAAAGGCTAAGATGTGCTAAAGCTCACAAAGACTGGAATAATGGTAAAGAGTTTTATGAAGTGGTGAATTAAAGGCTGAACTTTTTGGTTAAAATCGTCGACAATATGTTGTATATGGTTATCATACCATTGCTAAAAACAAATTGATTGGTGGCCTAAGACCTTTGCATATTACTATACATGTTGTGTCAGTTTACAAACTAGTGGAATAAAAAAACCCACCTAGAACCCTGTCCCGAGTGCACCTGTCTGCACCCATCGAATTAGAGGTTAGGTTCCATACCGTCCCCAACGACCCTGACCAGGATAAACTGGAGTAAATAGGATGCACCTGCTGCATTTGGCTGTGATTATAATCTTGTTTCTAGCATGTGAATATATTGCACTTTGTAAAAGGATGTCTTTGTATTATCAGGCTAACAATCCGAACTTGATTCGTAAAGACCGAGAGATGTGGAACATCACCATCCATGCTTTGACGCACCTCGGGGCCATCGTAGTGGTTGACGTGTTCTTCCATTACCTGTACATTTTGACCATCCCGAACGACATGAAGCTGGTGAAAGATCTGTCAGATTGGTCTTTAGGTCTGTTCCATCCTTCCTCTTTCATTGCTTTCAAATCGTTATAAAAGGTATTATATTTATCATAGGGATCCATATTTAAGATCAGAATGGACAGGCTAAATACCAAATACCAGAAACAGAAGCAATGATTAAGATGCTGTGGTAACAAAACTACTCTAAGTAGACACAACATACATAGGGTGTTAAACAAACACAACCTAGCAACACAATCATAACAATTCTGGTGCTTGGGCTGTACAGCAACAATCTGCTAGCCCACCAAGGAGACTCATATTCAATTCACAGCTGTGCAGTCAGGTTGGATCAGATGTCACACAGACTGAGAGAAGAGATGCTGGCAAGAGAATCCTCCCTCAACACTGCAGCAGCAAAAACTGCCATGGCTTTGTGATGGACTGGTGTCCAGTCCAGGGTATACTCGAGTCTGCTCTGCCTGAGTGCTTGCCCATTTGATTTGTGTATTGAATTTGTAATAGGTGCTGTTTTCTGAAATTGTGTATTTATGTACCATGGAGCAAATGTACCGTGATGTGAGTGAATGTGCAGTTTGTGAACCCTTTAGAACTTTCTATATTTCTGCATAAATATGACATAAAACAATCAGATTTTCACACAAGTCCTAAAAGCAGATAAAGAGAACCCTGTTAAACAAATGAGACAAAAATATTATACTTGGTCATTTATTTATTGAGGAAAATGATCCAATATTACATATTAGTGAGTGGCAAAAGTATGTGAACCTCTAGGATTAGCAGTTATTTGAAGGTGAAATTACAGTCAGGTGTGTTCAATCAATGGGATGACAATCAGGTGTGAGTGGGCACCCTGTTTTATTTAAAGAACAGGGATCATGGCACGAACAAAGGAGATTTCTGAAGACCTCAGAAAGAGAGCTGTTGATGCTCATCAGGCTGGAAAAGGTTACAAAACCATCTCTAAAGACTCCACCAATCCACAGTCAGATTGTGTATAAATGGAGGAAATTCAAGACCACTGTTACCCTCCCCAGAAGTGGTCGACCAAGAAAGATCACTCCAAGAGCAAGGCATGTAATAGTTGGCGAGGTTACAAAGGACCCCAGGGTAACTTCTAAGCAACTGAAGGCCTCTCTCACATTAGCTAATGTTAATGTTCATGAGTCCACCATCAGAAGAACACTGAACAACAAATGGTGTGCATGGCAGGGTTGCAAGGAGAAAGCCACTGCTCTCCAAAAAAGAACATTGCTACTCATCTGCAGTTTGCTACAGCTCCACGTGGACAAGCCAGAAGGCTATTGGAAGAATGTTTTATGGACGGATGAGACCAAAATAGAACTTTTGGTTTAAAAGAAAAAGCGTTACTGTTTTGGAGAAAGGAAACACTGCATTCCAGCATAAGAACCTTATCCCATCTGTGAAACATGGTGGTGGTAGTAGTATCATGGTTTGGGGCCTGTTTTGCTGCATCTGGGCCAGGACGGCTTGCCATCATTGATGGAACAATGAATTCTGAATTATATCAGAGAATTCTAAAGGAAAATGTCAGGACATCTGTCCATGAACTGAATCTCAAAAGGAAGACAATGACCCTAAGCACACAAGCCGTTCTACCAAAAAATGCTTAAAGAAAAATAAAGTTCATGTTTTGGAATGGCCAAGTCAAAGTCCTGACCTTAATCCAATCGAAATGTTGTGGAAGGACCTGAAACGAGCAGCTAATGTGAGGAAACCCACCAACATCCCAGAGCTGAAGCTGTTCTGTACGGAGGAATGGGCTAAAATTCCTCCAAGCCGGTGTGCAGGACTGATCAGCAGTTACAGGAAACGTTTTGTTGCAGTTATTGCTGCACAGGGGGGTCACAGCAGATACTGAAAGCAAAGATTCACATACTTTTGCCAATCACTAATATGTAATACTGCATCATTTTTCTCAATAAATAAATGACGAAGTATAATATTTTTGTCTCATTTGTTTAACTGGGTTCTCTTTATCTACTTTTAGGACTTGTGTGAAAATCTGATGATGTTTTAGGTCATATTTATGCAGAAATATAGAAAATTCTAAAGGGTTCACAAACTTTCAAGCACCACTGTAAAACCATAACACAGCAAATATGTCTTTAGCAGTTATGTTTTTTTCTTGTCTATACCATTGCTTTTTAATCTTTACCTTTAAGTTACCTACTGTTTCTTTTCCTTTCCAGCTGGCTTGGCTTACTCAAACCTGGTGTATGACTGGGTGAAATCAGCGGTTATGTTCGGTGTCATCAACATCGTGTCCCGACTTGACCACCTGGACCCGCCCCAGCCCCCTAAATGTATCACCATGTTGTATGTCTTTGCTGAAACGTAAGTATTCACAGTTCACTTCCACATGTCCCATAGAATATAAAGTGCAGTTCTATTTAATCGGCTGTTTTATTTTACTGTTTACAGGCACTTCGACAGAGGAATCAACGACTGGCTATGCAAGTGAGCAAGACAAGTGCATTTTAACTAATATACAATGTACTTTCTTTAAAAAGGAAGGCTCGCTTATATAGTCTTCAATTGAATCATTTTGCACTCCACTAATGAAATGTTTTGCAAAAAAAATTATTTCGTGATACCTTAAAACAGTGGACTGTTTTATTACAGAAATTGCAGTTTATTACTTAATACATTTTCCAGAATTAATTTGTGCTGATAATCTATCTCCAAGTTGATACCACTACAATGATTATTGAAAGAGGAGTTCTACAGACACAGTGACGTCATTTGTCAAGTCACGTCAGGTTTATTTCTATAGCTATAAGTCAAAAGAAACATTGGGAGGACTAAGACACAAATTGACCCATCCTCCTTGGGCATCCTAGATTTATGTAAGAATGAACTAATTTATCTAATTAAAATGAAATATTATGAAGAGTATAATAAAATAGAGAATATAAATGCTATAGGGTATAAATAGTGAAGAAAAATATTGTATAAAATAACGTAAAAATCTGCATATTGGCATTATTATGGGGCTGGAGCTGATGATGGAAGAATAGCTTGGGTGGAGCCGAAGCGGTAGAACCTCTTAGTGTGTGGGCTGAACATGAGAGGAAAGAGAAAATGTATTTAGCTATTGTTAAGAGCAGAGAGTCTATTAACACACCATGATTGAACCACTGACACTAAATGTAGCATGAGACTCTGGCAGCACTAGCTATGGCAGCATAGCACAGCCAAGAGGGATCACATGAGACACCAGCAATCCACCACCCCAGCAATCAACATCACAGTGATCACACTTGAGAGGCATGAAGACAACACCACAACATCTCAGATGCTAAAAAGTATAATAGCTTATGGTGATTTTACCATGAGGAAAAAAAACTGAAGATCTAAAGCCTTAGGGACTGTGGTAGCTCAGTGGGTAAGGTACTGGACTGTGGCTCAGAAGATCCAGCATTCAAATCCCACCCCTCCAAACTGCTAGCAAGACCTGCAATTGCTTGTATTTTAAGAAAGTATAAGTTGCTCTGGATAAGGGCATCTACTAAAGGTAAACTAAATTGCATTTTCTGTGACTATTAGGTATGTGTATGACTACATCGGTGGCAACCACAACAACATCTTTAAGGAGCTGATTGCCACAATATGCACATTTGCTGTCACGACTCTGTGGCTCGGACCTTGTGAACTGGTCTACATCTGGTCTTTCTTCAACTGCTTTGGCCTGAACTTTGAGTTGTGGGTGGCTAAACTCTTCTCTCTGCCTCCGCTGTCTACC
Organism: Ancistrus triradiatus; assembly: GCA_025084515.1. Taxonomy (NCBI): domain Eukaryota; kingdom Metazoa; phylum Chordata; class Actinopteri; order Siluriformes; family Loricariidae; genus Ancistrus; species Ancistrus triradiatus. Next base: position 18,377 of record JAJAGP010002442.1, on the reverse strand, counting down.
ATCGAGGTACGAGTTAGTAAGACAAAGTAATGCATGAAGAACCAGTACACATGCAAGCCTTTGTATCATCTGAGCAATAAGGTCCTAATAGTGCGCTTCTCTGAAAGGGTCTTTTGTCAGAGGCAACGTCACGCCGTATCAGGGGACTGTTCAACGCTGTCAACTTCTGGCAGATCGTTCTCTATAACGTCCTCGCACTGAACAGCCTAGACTTTGCTAAATTGGTGGCCAAGAGACTGCTGTTTAAGGGTAAGTTAGTTACATAGAATGAGGTTGAATAAGTTGTTTGTTTATTTAGCAGTTCTTTCACCATCAATGGCTATTTAATGACAGACACAAGGTTACATCGACCCACAAGGTTATATCAAAACTAGTCATAAATACTAGGGCCAATTTAGCGTAATCAATTAATCTAATGCATGTCTTTGGACTGTGAGAGGAAACCAGAGCGCCCGGAGTAAACCCACGTGAACACTGGGAGAACCTGCTCCACACAGGTGAAGTCCAAGGTGCAAAAAGGGTGCAAAAATTGAAGAGAGAACACATTTTGAATATCAGGTTCTCCTCACATTTTGGTAGCTCTCAATAATAAAAATCATGTCTTTGTAGCACCATGTGCTTTGTAAACTGTATTAAACATGAAAGATGTGGGTGCTCACTTTGTGCAGTGGTCAAATATGCTAGCGGTCAAATATGGTGCCTCCAGCCTAGCCAGGCACTGCACATTCACAACTGGCCATGTCTGAGGGAGGGAGTGAGGGAGGGTAGGATGAGGATCATGGCCATGCTGCCTCTGCCAGCAAAGTTGGTGGATAGATACAGTGGAAGTTGCATGATCCTCTGTGCGGACATGCTTTGTCTTTAGTAGTCTGTTACCTGCAAGCGAATAGGAGCAGTTGGCGACTGGCGACTGTCTGGCCTACAGCCCTACCTAAGCAGCAGGGTGATAATTATATGAGAGGTTGTATTTGTTCAGATTTCAAGATAAGCTAATTGAAATTCACTAATTATATCTTTAAACTCTCTAGCTACAAAGAACAAACAGTATATTAAGGATATGGCCTCAGTCCATGTGACACTGACTGCCAAGTATTAAACATGACCCTTTCTAAATAACATTTTAATCTTCCCAGGTTTCCCCTTATCCACTCTCTCTGTACTGTTTGTGACCTACTGCGGCGTGCAGCTGGTGAAGGAACGCGAGAGAAAACAAGCTCTGCTGGAGGAACCTGAACCAAGCAAGCCAAAAACCGATTAGACGAGAAAAAGAGCTGACTGAGTTCAAGCCACCATACCAAGCCCAGAAAGGTTGTGTCTCCATGACCACTGCTCAACACGAGTCTGTTTGTTAAGCACATGGCGTACTAACTGTGAATAGGCCTCAAGTGCACTTGCTTTACAATTTCCACCAGTTCTTCATAAGAAGCTCGTGAACCACGTGCAGTTTCATGTATTTTACTGATTGTATTTAAATCATGGATTATGAGAATGGGCACGCCAAATATTTTATGCAGATCTAATATATTGAACAATTAAAGATGATAAATAATCCTTTACATTCTTTTCGTTGTTGTATCAGAACTTATGTAATGTGTTAAAGATTCAGGTACATGTGCAGAATCTTTTTTCCATTTACAAAATCAACAACCACTTCTAATATTGGGTTATTGTTGAACAACACATATAGAAAGATGACACACACACAGTGCATTCTGCCAACTACATCTGGCTTACATATTCTCCATTAAAATATCATCTGACTTCACCTTACCCCCTCCCTTACTCTTCACAAAAGTTTTCCACTAGAAAGCATTATTTCACTTATTCATTTCACTTATTCCAGTTCATCCCAAAGGGGCTGAAGTTATGTTTATGATGCTTGCTTTGTGAATGAGTGCATTGCTGACACAAAACAGGAAACCTTCCCCAAATGTTGTATTGCGTTTAAGCAATCAAACACAAGAGGGAGTGTGTTAATCGGCTGTGATTTGGTAGTTCAATCCATAGTTAAACCCAGATGTGATGTTACTTGTGATAACACATGACCTTGAGTGTTCTATTGATTTTATACAACAGATTTTTTAACAACAAATACTTTCATACTGAATACAGTGGTACCCCGAAAACACCCAAGCTAACTTTTCCCATAAGGGAAATTAATTAGTTGAATTAATCTGTTCCATATTCTCAGAAGATCAACACTGTAAAAGGCATTATATGCATTCATGGAGTTGTATTCTACAGGTGCTCCCTTATTTACCATGGGGATATGTTCTGACAAATTGATAATAATTGAAATGCATCATGAACTGATGAGTTTAACAAGTGTTATACTGTATAGCCTATGATAACGAATGACAAATACATTAATGTTTAAAACACTTACATCAACCTACAGTTGGACAAAATCATTGACACAAATCTTATTTTTTAATAGTGTTGAAAATCTAATATTTAGTGAGTAAAGGATTGAAACTGAACAGTAAAAGCAAAACACTTACTCTATTGGTGAACTCAGGGCACAGGCAGAGCTCCTAAGCTACCTGCAGCCTGTGTTCTGGAGGTCTCAGTTCCTTTCAGTTGGCTCGTCTGGCTAACCTTTTTAGAACCCTTGGACATTTATTTGCACTAAGAATACAGTACTGTAGATGTAAAAATACAGAAAAACACAATAAACACAGCAATGGTGTAATATTGTGAACCTTAATCACTGAATCACTGTGTACTGAATCTGAATTGAGTTTCGGCTGAAACAAAAGCAGCTGTCACGCAGCTAGCCTCAGCATTGCAAGTTCTGCACAGCAAGTGCGCAGAGTACCGAGCAAATGACAAGAACCGAGACAAATGTTTCTAGTAAAATGTGTCGAGAACCAAATTCGACAAGTTTCGAGGTAGTAAAGAACTGAGCACTGTATGTTTTAATACTGATAATACCTTTCGCCAAAAAGTACGTCCACAACAAATGAGTAACAATCCTTACATTTACATTTACATTTACAGCATTTAGCAGACGCCCTTATCCAGAGTGACTTACAGTTGATACAGTCTTACAATCCAAGCTATTGTGGGTTAAGGGTCTTGCTCAAGGACCCAACAGTGACAGCTTGGCAGAGATGGGATTTGAACCCTGGACCTTCTGGTCCAGAGTCCAGTACCTTACCCACTAGGCTACCACAGTCCCGCACCACACTTACCCTGCCTTAACACTAGAAGCGCTGGGACGGTTTGACTACTTATAACCTAGAAGTGCTGAGGGGCAGTCATTTGACCTCTGTGACTTCCTACTAGTAGCGCCGTGCTGGATTTACCTATGTAGAGTGTCTCAAAAGACTGCTGAGTTTACAGACAAGGACCCTGCTTTTGCCACAGAGTGGTTGTTAGATGCCAATTCATGCATAAGCAAATAGATTGGTTACAAGATCTACTTGCTTTCAGGCAATGTGTCATTCATTTCCGTATTGATAGTCGGTGCTGTGAGGCTATTCCTTTAGGTTCATGTTGTCTCTCATCATTCAGCCTAATGTTCTGTTTATTTATTTATTAGTCCCAACCATGTTTCCAAAGGCATACATTACAAGCACACTATAAATCGACCTGAGAGTGCACTGAGTGGTACTGTAGAAGTATGCTACAGTATTCTACAAAAGTTTTGCATAACACTAAAGTAAATTTAGTTTGAAATTCAAACTGCAAATAAACAAAGATTAAAGATAAAAGGACTAAAACTAAAAATAAAAGTAATGAAGAATTAAATGGTGTAATTGAGTTATTTGTATGTGTCCACTACTGCAGAATGGAATGGTTGAGGAGTTGATGGCTGATATAATAGATACTGGGGGCAGGGTCTGGCTGGTTGATTTAAGTCTTCTGGCCTAATAATATAAAAGCATGATGTTGACCGAATGGATGTTTCCTGATAGACATTGCAAGTCATCTTTTCTAGGCAACAGTTTGTCATGGAGCAATCTGTCATTTCTATTGTAGTGAGTTGCATGTACTTTAGGTCACTATCTACTTTCTAACTATGGAGCAAGAACTTAAGATGGCAACGTCCAATGCTCACTACTCTACCAGTCTAAGTACCTCTGCATTATATGCATTATGGTGAACTGCAAGGTCTCAGTATCTGTCAGTTTCTGTATATGGGATGCAAACTGTGAAATGGTGTTTAAAATCCAGCAACATGGTGTTGAGTTTCTCACCATTATTCCTCTCTGTGGGAATAACATTACATACATGCCAGTTTTCTGAGGTGTTTCTTTGATTTGCTTGTCCGTGCTACCAACTTCTCCAACGTTTCATCCTCAGGTTCTGATACATGATGGTCAACTTTTGCACCATGTCATCTCTTGTTTAGAACCTTCTGGTCAAGATTGCAGAGCTTAAAGGGGGAGGGGAGATTACTCAAATGTCAGTCCTGTGGTTTTACTCAGTTCTAAAATTAAACACAGCTGATAGCCCGTGACAGCTGAGAAGAGATCCCACACCCCGTTGGCCTCCATTTTTCTCTCAGGGTCTCACTCTTGATTCAATCAGTCCAGCAGCGGGAGAGGATCTGGACACCCTCCTACTGACATATTAGACTAACACTGACTGCGAAACTCTGACAAAGATGGCTGCTGCATCAGTGAACCCAGAGACAGAGCCACGGTTGTACCAGCAGTCGCTTCTTCAGGGTGGTCTCTGCGAACTTCTTGAGAATGACAAGTTTGTGGACTGTGTGTTGAAGATCAAAGACAGTGAGTTTCCCTGCCACAAGCTTGTGCTGGCTGCCAGCAGCCCATACTTTAAGGCCATGTTCTTATCAGACATGGACGAGAGCAAAAAACAGGAGATTGTCCTGAAGGATGTGGAGCCAGGCATCATACAGATGATCCTGAGGTACATCTATACCTGCGACATTAACCTGACTGAGCAGAACGTCCAGGACATTTTCATGGCGGCCAACATGTACCAGATTCCATCTATCTTCAGTGTGTGTGTATCCTACCTGGAGCAGATGATGATGCTGGGAAACTGCCTGGCCATCTTTAGACTAGGGTTACTTCTCGAGTGTCCGCGGTTGGCCTCAAAGGCTCGGGATTACATCTGCGACCGATTTGAGCTTATCATTCGTGACCAAGATTTCAAGCAGCTCGGTTCTGGAGAGCTGGCTGCCATCATTACGTGCGACTCCCTCAATGTGGAGAAGGAGGAGAAGGTGTTTGAGGCTCTGATGGACTGGGTTCAGCATGATCCAAATGAGCGGCTGAACGATCTGCCAAAACTTCTGCATTGTGTCCGGTTTCGTTTGATGCCACCTTCTTACTTTAAGGAGAAGGTAGAAGGGCACAGGCTGATCAAACCCAACCATGAGGTCAAAAAGCAGCTGCAGCTCGTCTGTGATGCCCAAAAAGGGCTATTTCCTGAAGTCAAAAAGTCATCTGGCAAGAAGGCAGGGGCCAAACCAGGTAAGGAGGAGGAGGAGGAAGAGGATGAAAAGTGTCTGCTTCCTGGGATCCTGAATAATAACCTACGCTTTGGTATGTTCCTGACTGACCTTATTGTAATGATTAGCGATACAGGAACAGTTGCTTACGACCCTGCTGGAAATGAATGCTACTTAGCATCCTCATCGACAGAGATCCCAAAAACTCACTGCAGTCTTGTGACCAAAGAGAATCAGATCTTTGTGGCTGGAGGTCTTTTATATAATGAGCAAAACAAAGAGGAGCCTTTCAGCTCTTACTTCCTACAGGTAAGAAAATTTACATTTATATGTATTGGGCTATATGCAGTGCCTATAAAAAGTCTTCATACACTAATTGAAATGCTTGCCTTCTGTCACATTGTACCATGAAAATAATGTCTAAATTTCTCCAACTGTATTTACACATTAGAACACTCATAATGAAAATGAAAATAACACTAAATTCTCATAATTATAATTTAATTAGTAAAATACCTGGTTTGGATAAGTAATCAGTCCCTTTAGAGTAACCCTTATAAACTTGCTCAGGTACAACCAATCAGCTTCCAGATCACACACCAGGCTAATGGCTGACACCAGACATTAACTGTAGTGGTTTTAATTACTCCAGAATAAAACCAGCTGCTCCTTGAGGATTCCACTGCTAGTAGTGCATGGTAACACAAAAATTCACCATGGGTGGAAAGGTGCTTTCAAAAGAGCTCTCTGATAAATATGTAGAAAGGGACAAGTTATTAGAAAGATACTAAAAGATGTCAACGGCTTTAACTATCCCTGTGAGTACCGTTCAGAACATTATCAATAAGTGGAAAGTGTATGTCACCACCAACACCTCACCAAGAGCAGGTTGTCCTTCCAAACTGAGCCAAGAGGATACTGATCAGGGAAGCTACCAAGACGTCAGTGACAACATTGTAGGACTTACAAGTCTGTATGGCTGAGATCGGGCATTCTGTGCATGTGACAACAGTCTCACAAAGTTTACACAAAGCTGGCATGTATAGCAGGGTAATAAGAAAGAAGCCACTTCTGAAAAATGTTACGATTAGTCTCATTTGTGCTTTGCCAAGAAACATGTGGCAAAGGGTTTTATGATCAGATGAAACCAAGACTGAAATTTTTGGACTGAACTCCAAGCGGTACGGTTGGGGAAAACCAAACACAGGACCATACCTACCCTGAAGCATGGTTTTGGCAACATTATGCTCTGGGGTCTTTCTCTTCAGGTTAAATGGATGCTACCATGTACATCCAAATTCTTGAGGAAACATGCAACCCTCTGCTAGTCAGCTGAAAATGGGCAGGATGTTGACCTTCCAGCACAAGGACACTAAACACAATGCCAAAAAACAAAACAGTGGCTTAAGGATAGGAATGTTAATGTCCTTTATTGGCCAAGTCAGAGTCCTGTCCTAAATCTGTGGATGGATTGGAAGAGAGCAGTGCATTGCCGGTGATCTTGAAATTTGACTGAACTGAAACAACTGTGCAAGGAAAAATGGGTAAATATTGCCTAATCTAAGTGTGCAGAGCTGGTAGGGACATACCCAAACAGGTTGATGGTTGTAATTAAAGCAAAAGGTGACTCTAGAAAGTACTGATCACTTTCCAACACTTTTATTCTTTTTTAAATTAATTTTCAGAACCATTTCCTCATTATTAAGACAAAACACTGACTATTTCAAGGGGGTTTGAGGGTTTTCTATAGGCACTGTAAAGTCTATATAAGATTTTCATGAGAAGTGGCACAAACCTATTTAACAATTATAGAGATTTACTCCATCAAGCAACATTCCTAAAGCCTGTTTTGGCTTTGATTAAGTTGATACAACACACAAGATTGTGTTCTTCACTAATTTACTTACCCAGTAGCTCAACATTCATCTGGAGACACAAAGTATTCCAGGTGAAGTTGATTAATTTGACCCATTACAGGAATGTTAGTTGTACTTATGTATTGTAATGATAGCTATATTTCATTGACCTTCACATAGACACAACTTGGTTTGGATATTGCTATTGTAATATATTACAGGTACAATGAAAACAGCATCAGCTGTCATGATGTTCTTATGTGCAGCTTGTGAAGTATTAAGAGAAATCTATGTGTCATGACTCAGATCTGACAAAAACAGACTTCATGACAGCGGACATCTGCTGCAATGAATATTTATAAATGACTTTGTCAGTTTTGGTCAGGAAGACCTGATGTAAGTGCTATAAACTGATAGCATGAGTAATAAAATGTAACTCTTTGTTCACTTGTATTGTGACATCCCTAATTCTGTCCATATTACAAATATGCCACGATGTAAGTACTCACCAGGGATCAATGTGCTATCAAACCAGCTGTTAGCAGGAATTACGTAAGCTATACTTCCATTATCTATGTTCTATCATGTTGTAAATAGTGTTGAACATCGTTAGTTTCCCCTTCTCTGTGCACATTTTGTGAAGGACAAGCTGAATAGCACAAGCTCATTAGCATGCTATGCTAGATATTCTTTCTGTTCTCTTTCTGCCAGTTCGACCCCATTAGCTCTGAATGGCTCGGAATGCCATCCCTGGAAACCCCCCGCTGTCTGTTTGGCTTCGCTGAGGCAGAGAACTCCATCTACGTGGTGGGTGGAAAAGAGCTGAAGGAGGGAGAGCACGCTTTAGACTCGGTCATGATCTATGACAGACAGTGAGTACAGCCAGGGATTGATGCTATTGATACGAATGGCCAACTCATTTCTTGTGCAAATACAGTGGATATAAAGTCAAAGTGATTAAGTGAGTGGATTTGAGCAAGGCTGCTTACTGGACAGCAAATAAAACGCATCATTTCTTTCTAACAGATCACCCAGGAAAAAATGTACTGTGAAATTTGACAGTAGAACCATGAAGTGGCCAAATTACCACCAAAATTCATAGTACAAATGTGAAATAATTCATGGTCAGTTCATAGTCCACCAAGTTTACAGTTGTACTATGAAATTTCACAGTAGAACCATAAAGTGGCCAAATTACCATCAACAATTCATAGTAGAACTTCATGCTCAAACTGTGAAAGTTTACAGTAAAACTGTCAAGCAATTCACAGTTTTACTATGAACATTCACAGTACATTTTTTCCTTGGCATAAATCAGACTTGACTGTTACTGTCTACAATCTAAAATACCTGCTGATACGCAGCTTGTTAACTAGCACATAAAATAAACCATTAAATAGGTGATATAGTTGCAATTTCAAATATTCATCCATTCATTTTCAGAATTAATGCGCATAACTCTACATACCCATTGTACAGATACAATAACTAAGAACTTTTTAGTGAAATTGCGCCCCCAACATGTCATAGAACTTTCACAGAAACAACAGTGGCTACTTTTTAAAAATGCAGTTCGATAAATGCCATTGAAGTGCAATCCATGACTGACTTTACATCTTCAGCTAATTACAAATGAAAGCTAACTACCCAGCAGTACGCTTTTGAGTCTTGGGTCTAGGGCTAAATAAAATGGCGATGTAACCTGACAATATAGGTTTAGAAAAAGATTTATGAGCGCCACACCTTTAGGGAAATGATTTAACCCAGGAAAAAATGTAAAACTGAATTGCTTGACAGTTTTAATGTGAACTTTTTCAGTTTGACCATGAAGTTCACAGTTAAACTACGAATTTTTGATGGTAATTTGGCCACTTCATGGTTCTACTGTGAAATTTCATAGTACAACTGTAAAGTTGGTTGACTATGAACTGATGATGAATTATTTCATGGTTGTACAATGAATTTTTGATGGTAATTTGGCCACTTCATGGTTCTACTGTCAAATTCCACAGTACATTTTTTTCCTGGGAAGCCAACTGTATTCTATGCAATTTCAAAATCACCTCAATGATAATGTAGTTGGCTAATGACTTAGACATTGCTGTGTTTGGTCTTTGTGCACATGCTCACAGATCATTCAAATGGGGAGAATCCGACCCTCTTCCATATGCAGTCTACGGACATGCAACGGTCTCACACAATGGACTCGTCTATGTACTGGGAGGAAAATCAGAAAGCAAGTAAGTTTACAGTTTTCATCCTAAGAAATAATGTTAGCAAAATACAGTTACGATTGATATTTTGCATGAAGAATTATTTTGGAACACACATATCAAGGAAATTGCATCAAACAGCAGACTAAGACGCTAACCTACCACTGCAGGGACCTCAGTTTTAATACTGGCAGTGTCTGCCAGTCAAGTCATGTATTGCATGACTGTGGTAGCCTAGCGGTTAATGTACTGGACTATAGACCAAAAGGGTTCAAATCCCACCTCTGCCAAGCTGCCACTGTTGGGTCCTTGAGCAAGACCCTTAACCCACAATTGCTTGGATTGTAAGATTGTATAGCTTGTAAGTCACTCTGGATAAGAGCGTCTGCTAAATGCTGTAAATGTAAATGTATTGCATGCAGACACAATTGGTTATGTCTGAGGAAGAGGGCAGTCGAGGGATCATCCCTGGGCAATAAAAAGTGACCCCTATTCAGCCCTGCGACAGACTGGTGTTGCGTCCACTCTTATGGATGTGTTGTGTCGCCCAAGGATATTTCCACAAACCCCTGCAAACCTCACCAAATGTGGAAAATATCATCATAATAATAATAATGACTCACTTTTCTTTGAGTGTAAGTCCCTCTGTTGATGTTTTATTACACAAAAGGAAGTGCCTAAGGAGGATGTGTGTCTACAACCCCAACAAGTTTCAGTGGACTGACCTGGCGCCCATGAAAACTGCTCGATCTCTCTTTGGCGTCGCCGTACATGAGAACAAAATCTATGTGGTTACTGGAGTTACTGATGATGGCCTGACGAGCAAAGCAGAAGTATATGACATCGCCAGCAACACGTGAGTTACTCTCATCTCATCAGACTTGCGTTTACCTCACACAACTAGGGGTTAATGCAAAAGTTTGTCTAGAACCGGTCAAATTACATGTGTTGATGCTTATCCTCTACAGGGAACAAATGTGAACATATTTCTGCAAATGTCAATGTATCATTACATATCTCGATTCTTCTAAGCCTTTTAGGACGTTTATTACAGTGATTTTCAATGTGCTCAGAGAATATAAAGATATTGACATTCACAAAGCACATAAAGCTATAAAAATAGATAATTTCCTGCAATTTTTACTGTTAACAAATGGTGGTTAAAGGGAACAAATACAAGTCAAGACTTGTAAGAGCAAGAAAGCTCTCTGTTAGAATGGTTCACAGACTGCTCTGATCTGCAAAGCAAAACTCACAGCAATGCCAAGTAACTGCAAGAAGGTTTGGTGGTACAGGAGTGGACCAGCAGGCAAAATACAGTATTTAGAAGAAAACATGACCTGTTATCACAAAAAAACAACATATGAACTATGAACACAGCACCTAGATACATCGGAGACATTCTGAGAGACACAGAAATTGGACTCTTTGGCCATATTGTCCAAAGTTATGTTTGGATAGTTGAGAGGCATTTAAATAAAACCTTGCCAACTGTTAAGCATGGGGTTTCATAGTCAGTAATGTTGTTCTTTTGTATAATACAGTACCATTTCTTTACAAAGCCATCAAATGGTTCTACTCTATGTTCCAGGTGGTCTGATTTCGTGGAGTTCCCTCAGGAGCGAAGCTCCCTAAACTTGATCGAGCTCGACGGGGGTCTCTACGCCGTGGGAGGTTTCGCCATGATGCCCAACGACACGACAGAGAAGCTGGAACCCACAGAGATGAACGATATCTGGAGGTGAGTCACATGGTTGTGTTTGGCGATCATAAAACCATTCTGGCAGTAGCTTAAGCTTAATTATGGAGATGTGAATCGAGTCTGCTCAGATGCCAGTGTTTAAGTCAAATCACACAAGCCCCAAGCCAAGTCCTGATGAACCAGTGACAACTAGCAGCAATTTTTAAATTACATACAGTATGATGAAGAAACATCCGTTGCTTCTAAATGTATGTGACCATATTAGCATTAGTGTCTTGTTTTTAGAATCGCAATCTCAACACTGTATGTTTTCAGTTACTAGTACAGGTTTTTTATCTCGCAGAGTACCTTTTAGCGTGTGAGAGCTAGATTATGGTAAAACTTGTCCAGGGCATGAAAACTCCTATGTCCTGTACTCTCCTGGATAGGCTTTGGACCCCAAAACCTTGACCAGAAAAAAACAGAAAATGAACTGCATTTTAATTTCTACAGGTTTGATGAGGAGGAGAACTGCTGGAGCGGGATGCTGCGGGAGATCCAGTATGCCTCGGGTGCCACTGTGTTAGGGGTGCGCCTGAACATTTTACGCCTCACCAAGATGTGATCCGGAAACACTAGGGCACCAAAATTTAGTCTGAAAAGGACTGTAACAACTAAACACACCCCCAATTGAACATATACGCACACATAAACATGAAAGCTGGACTGCAGGTGGAAACAAAGAGTGGACCGAACCTGTGTAAGGAAGCTTTGAAGTGACTTGCATTTTGTGTGTGGTTAAATGAATCACATCTTTGTTTAAGTTTATATTCTGGATTTGAATACTGAATGTTAGTCATATGATTTGTATGGCAACTAAATATATGAACATCACAAAAGCAGTCTGAAAAAGGATATATGGATGACATTCCAGCCAAACTGGAAAACAAAATGAAATTAATGCATGTTTGTCTAGAGTGAACATAGATCTCTCTTTAGGTTTTTATATTTACAGTACATAAGAGAATTTGGCAGTTTTACACTCTCTAAAAACTGTTTCTTTCCACACACACACACTCCCATGCACACATGCTCATACACACCCACACACACCTGTGTTACTACAGACATTGAAACAACTCTTTATAGTTTACCTTGTAATGTAGTTAGAGGCCTAAAACAAAAGCAACAACATAGTAGGGGGTGTATTCTCCAAACTTGCAGACACATTTTTGCCATTTGCACATGCATCAATTCATAAATAATTATTGAAAAATAAAATCACAAATCATACCCCTGCCATTTTCAGTTTGGATCTCATTTCAGATGTAACCAATGGCAGCATAAGATTTTCTTTGTTATTTTCCACTGGTACCACTGTTTTTACTACTAATATTTATATTTAGTCTACAGCCCTGTTTGGAATGGGTTAGTTTATCATAATAAAACATGATAAAACTCTTGCATCCAGACTAATATAATAATTTCAGGCTACACAAGTTTTTGCAGGTTGTATTCTGTGCAAACCCAGATGTCTACATCACTCATAACTGACTTATACAACTGGTCATTTTTTCGAGAAAACTAAAAGTATATTATTACAAGATATGGTGCACATGTAAATACAAAATAATGCTTTATACTGTACAGTGGTGCTTGAAAGTTTTGTGAACCCTTTAGAGGATTTTTCTATATTTCTGACATACCCCCAATAATGATCTAAAACATCATCAGATTTTCACACAGTCCTAAAAGTAGATAAAGAGAACCCGTTTAAACAAAATGAGATAAAAAATATTATACTTGGTCCTTTATTTATTGAGGAAAATGATCCACTATTACATATTAGTGAGTGGCAAAAGTATGTGAACCTTGCTTTCAGTATCTGGTGTGACCCCCCTCTGCAGCAATAACTGCAACTAAACGTTTTCCCTGTAGCTGTTGATCAGTCCTGCCACACCGGCTTTTGGAGGAATTTTAGCCCATTCCTCCATACGAACAGCTTCAGCTCTGGGATGATGGTGGTTTTCGTCACGTTAACTGCTCACTTCATGTTGCTTCAAACATTGTTTTCCAATAGCTTCTGGCTCGTCCACTTGATCCTAAGCCAATTGCAGACAAGCAGCAATGTTCTTTTTGGAGAGCAGTGGCTTTCTCCTGGCAACCCTGCCATGCACACCATTGTTGTTCAGTGTTCTTCTGATGGTGGACTCACAAACATTAACATTAGCCAATGTGAGAGAGGCCTTCAGTTGCTTAGAAGTTATCCTGGGGTCCTTTGTTGGTCGACCACTCCTGGGGAGGTTAACAATGGTCTTGAATTTCCTCCATTTGTACACAATCTGTCTGACTGTGGATTGGTGGAGCCAAACTCTTTAGAGATGGTTTTGTAACCTTTTACAGCCTGATGAGCATCAACAGCTCTTTTTCAAGCTCCTCAGAAATCTCCTTTGTTCATGCCATGATACACTTCTACAAAGGTGTTGTGAAGAGCAGACTTTGATAGATCATTCTTCTTTAAATAAAACAGGGTGCCCACTCACACCTGATTGTCATCCCATTGATTGAAAACACCTGACTCTAATTTCATCTTCAAATTAACTGCTAATCCTAGAGGTTCACACACTTCTGCCACTCACTAATATGTAATATTGGATCATTTTCCTCAATAAATAAATGGCCAAGTATAATGTTTTTGTCTCATTTGTTTAACTGGGTTCTCTTTATCTACTTTTAGGGCTTGTGTGAAAATCTGATGATGTTTTAGGTCATATATAGGCAGAAACATAGAACATTCTAAAGGTTTCACAAACTTAAGCACCATTGTAGATGCCATTACAGTCACTGCTTTGAGCAGTCAGCAGTATCTGGATTAACATATAGTGTTTTATTACTCCTCCTCTGAATGGTTCTCTGAATGATGTCAGAACAGAGTTCAGTCCAATTACATAGTGCAGAAGTCTCTTTTAAAGCCTTTATTTCTTGATTCTGGAATGTCTCGATTGAATTAGATTCACACACTAAAAGACCTACGGCAAGTAACAGCCATTTTTCAACACAATGCAACATTTGAATGAAAATAAATATGTGCATCTGGATGAGACTAAAATGATCAAGCTGGGTAAAACAGGAGATAATTTTGCCTTAAATTTTCTCAGGGAAGGAGGGAAAAACAGTGACATTTCCAATCCGGTTGCAAATAAACTTACCAAGTAGCTCCTTTAAAGAGCAAACCACCCTCAGATAGGGCTCAAGACTAAACTAGGATTAATCCATGTCAGACACATGGAGGAACAGGGCAGAATATTTTCAAGTTAGACTGAAATTGTTTCTGAAACTCAAAGTTTTCTGTTAATGTAATTAACATGAATCTTCATTACATGTTTTGGTGATATTCCTAATGGAAGAGGTCTGACTTTTTTATATTTAAATCTTGAAATCTAAAGAATATAACAGCATGGATATTCAGTATGGAATGCTGAAACATTTGCATAAGACTGCAGTACATTGACAGAACAGCATATTAAAGAACTCAACTTTAATGTGCCAATGCAATGACTATCACCTTCAGTCCTCGATGTCATGCACTATTCAAAATAGTATTATTCAACCCCAAATCAGAAAACATTGGGACAGTATGGAAAATGCATATAAAAACACATGGGGTTTCTTACATTTACTTATTTCATTGCAAATAGTATGAACCTTTCATATTTCATGTTTTTTTCTGGTCAACTTCATTTCATTGGTTATTAAACATCCATTCCTGCATTTCAGGCCCGAGACACATTCCAAAAAAGCTGGGATGGGGGCAATTTAGAGTTAGTAATGACTTTTAAAAAAACTAAATAATTGTGTGGTTTCATACAGGAAATGTCAACAGGTGATTATAATCATGATTTGGCACAAAGATGGCCTGAGAATCTCCAGTTGATCAACTATTGTGAAAAAAATTACTGAAATGTTTAAAAACAATGTAAGATTTGAAGGAATTTGAACATTTCTTCCTCTACAGTGCATAATATCATTAAATGATTCAAGGAACAGGGAGGAATTTCAGTGCGTCAAGAGCAAGGGTGCAAGCTTAAGCTGAACACCCGTGATCTCTGATCCCTCAGACAGCACTGCATCAAGAACCGTCATTCAACCACATGGGCAAGGGATTACTTTGGAAACCTTTGTCAAGCATTACAATACAGAGTTACATTCACAAGTGCCACTTAAAACTTTACGATGCAAAAAAGAAGTCTTAAGTTAACCATGTCCAGAAGTGGCATTGACTTCTGTGGGCTCGGAGGCATCTAGGATGGACCATCACACAGTGGAAACGTGTATTGTGGTCAGACTAATCAGTATTCCAGATCTTTTTTGGAAGAAATGGACACCATGTGCTCACGACCAAAGACAAAAAGGACCATCCAGACTGTTATCAGCTACAAGTCCAAAAGCCAGGCTCTGTCACGGTATGGGGTTGGGTCAGTGCCCTTGGTAAAGGTCATTTACGCTTCTGTGATGGCAGCATTAATGCAGAAAAGTACATTGAGATTTTAGAACAACATAAGCTGCCTTCAAGACGTCATCTTTTCCAGGGATGTCCATGAATTTTTCAAAAAGACAACAATGACACTGTACTGTTCCACATCTTAAGACGTGTTTGCAGGAAGAATGGGCCACCTGAAACACTAAATCTGGTAAATGCTTTAAATGTTTTTAGAATGTATCAATCCTGAAATGCAGGACGTTTATTAACAAATGAAATGAAGTTGACCAGACAAAACATATCTCAGGTTCATACTGTCTGCAATGAAATGAAAGTGAAAGTAAATGTAAGAAACACGGTGTTTTTATATGCATTTTCCATACTGTCCCAACTTTTTCTGATTTGGGGTTGAGAAAGGAAGACGTAATGCACGCAATTTTCATGTAACCCTAAATTAACTCATTCCATTTGCCATCTCAGGTCAGACTAAAGCTATGAGACACCCAATATCTTTCCCATAACTGTGCCCAAATCTTTATATGCTGGCTGATTTTAAAATCCATAATCTTAAAAGTTATTCATCATAATCTACTTTGGAAGGCTGGAGCCTTGCATCCAAACCAACTATAAACACGCTTCATGTTTACAGACTACAGTCAGTCAAACCTAACCAGGCCATCAAGTTTGTGTGGCATTTCCTAAGAACTGGACTGAGGTGTGTATGGAAAGGTTTCTTAGCTACAGTACAGCCTTATGAAAAAGTTTAAGCAGGACTGGTTAAGAAAAATAACACGTCTATACAAACGTTTCAAAAGCACTAGTGGTAACAGATAATGTATACTGGATGCTGTCTGATACATTTGTTCCGGAAATCTGCCTTGCTTGTAATTTTTAACAGATTTAATGAATTAAATATGGTTTTACTACCTGGACTAAGTAACAATCCCTTACCTATCCTCACAGCTTTAAGCAAAGCTTGTTTTCTTTCTCCAATACATTTTCTAAGTACAAAATGTAAGCCAAGTTATTTGTGTTTAGTCAACAAAGGGTAAATTAAACCAGGGGAGCCAATGTTCTCAGCCAAACACTGTACATTATCAGCAATTAACTAATAGATCCCTCTTGGCTGTGTTTCCTACCAGTTCTCCTCTTTCTAGCTATGCTGCTATAGCTAATGCTGCCGGGGTCTCATGCTACACATGGCATCAGTGATTGTTAATAGACACTGTGCTCTTAATCAATAACTAATTATATTTTCTGTTTTCTCTCCGAGCTGTGTTCCGGTACCAGTTCCAGCCCCACACATGATGTTCATCCGCTTCAGCTTAACGCAAGCTGCTTCCGTCATCAGCTCCAGCCCCACCATACCCAGGCCACTTAATGCCGATGTGCATACTTCACATTTTATTCGAACTTTGACTCCATGACTTTAGTTTCGCTCTTAGATTTATCATCTATGCCGCCCAAGGTTGGGTCCCTTTTTGAGTCTTGGTCCTCCCAAGGTTTCTTCCTATAACACTCAGGGAGTTTTTCCTTGCCACTGTCGCACTAGGCTTGCTCAATTTGGGATTGGACGTAGTTATTAGGAGATAATCTAAACTTGTAAAGTTGCTTCGAGACAATGCTCCATTGTAAAAAGCTCTATATAAATAGATCTGACTTGACTTCTTCATGAGGCTACTGAGAAAGCATCCTATGTGGATGTGTAAAAATATGTTATACACTGCATGTAGAGTGAGGACTGTCTTTCAAACAATGTGCGATGATCAGAGGCAGACTCTTCCACCTGATTGGTATGCATGGAACATTTTTCCCATAGGATAATTAGCTGATTAAAAGGTGTACAGATATACGGAATAAAACAAAGTACACACACTTTGTGATTATGTTATTTAGGCCCCTTGACCACCCCCTTGCTACACTATCGGCAGCCCATTAATATAACTCTGCACTTACTACTGTTTTGGGATTAATCATAGATAGAATTCTCCAGTATATTTCATATACATTGTAAATAGAGCTATACTTACATATATAGACTGAGGTTTATATTAATGACAACTAAGTTCGTATGCTATATATAATACAATGCCAAATATGGCACACGTTATGTGTTTCACTATAGAAAAAAGAAAACTT
Source organism: Ancistrus triradiatus (assembly GCA_025084515.1). Taxonomy (NCBI): domain Eukaryota; kingdom Metazoa; phylum Chordata; class Actinopteri; order Siluriformes; family Loricariidae; genus Ancistrus; species Ancistrus triradiatus. Next base: position 580 of record JAJAGP010002442.1, on the reverse strand, counting down.
GCTAGCTGTACATTTTAGTGGGAGTGAATACATATAAAGGGTACAGTTAGTAATTCTACCTGAAACACACAAACGCAGATCAGTAGTTATGCATCACTCAAAGCGGTCCGTACAGGTAACAAGTCCTTCGGTTCCGAAGGGATCTGATTGGTCACGAGTGGTTTTCTGTTGTGGGAGAAGTCCACATTTGTGGGCGGCACCTCTGTGGGAGGGGTCTTGGCCTGAAAGCACTTCTCCCTGTGAGCCTTCAGCATGTTGGAGAAGCGGAAGCGCTGGCCACACGTCTCGCATGGGTACGGCTTCTCGCCCGTGTGTGTACGTCGGTGCCGCTTCATGTTGGGTCGACTGGTGAAGCTCTTCCCACAGATCTCACATATGTATGGCTTTTCACCTACACACACAAAGCATCACTGAGCAGTTGCAATATAAATGATATTAAGCTTAGTCGAGAAACATAACTGCACATTCTGTCTGTGAAGCATGGTGGAGGAAGCATCAAGGTTTGTTGAGGAACCAATGATTTGAAATTTGTTTTGAGAAATGGTTTTCCAAGGACAGTGCTCCATCACTAGTAAAAAAA
>JAJAGP010002441.1:0-114419 GCA_025084515.1 Ancistrus triradiatus | reverse complement strand
ACACACACACATGCACACACACACACATGCACACACACACACATGCACACACACACACATGCACACACACACACATGCACACACACACACATGCACACACACACACATGCACACACACACACATGCACACACACACACACACACATGCACACGTCTGTATTAATAGGTACAGGTATGCACTGTTTAACACTCACATTATGTATTGTGATACAGGACACTGACCACACATTACCACAGTCACGTTTAGACACTTTGAACATAGTGTTTTATTTTAACCAATAACATTAATTAAAACAAAATGTGTCTTTTATAAAACTTGAAACACTTACCAAACCAAAAAAAGGAGAATGATACCATGTTTTTTTAATGTCTTTCAAAACTGAATCTCTCTTTTCTACAGATAGTGCCTGATTTTCAATGGGGAAACATTTCGACAAATCATAAGTTGAATTTATCACAAACCAAAGACTTTAATATATACGGTATACATCATAACGTACTGTATAAATATATATTATAGTACAGTATAATATATACATACTTAAAACCTAAAATTAAAACACAGTTAGGACATAAAGGTAAATTTCTAACTATTAAATTTCTCATGTAATTTAATGAATAATGTACTGAAAGTGAAAAACTGTTGCGACCACAGCTTTTCCTGACTACATTTCCCTGCGCTTATCACTTATGCCACGTAACTCATTCAGCACAGAAGAGTGCAGCAGAGTATCATACTGTGTATCGCTTGCCAGAGGAAAACTTGAAATTCAAAATGCCAAATTCAGAATAAGGTTCATGCTGAAAGTTTCTGTTGAGTAGGTCCAACGTTAAACACGGAGTACTTGTGGTTTTCTGTCAATTAGACGTGAATAAGAAGTATAAGACAGATTTTTATTTCCTATCAGCTAGACATTAAATGGCACATACTTATACTTTTACTATAAACTGCATGTGCAAGCTGGTACCTTGTAGCTAGTGCATACAATGAGGTATTAGTTTGTGATATCAAATCTGCTGCCACAAAGTAATGAGCAAAGTGTATACAGTGAGGAAGAGTCCAAAATCCCCCCTGTACGCTAATATACATATATATGGTTATATATGGTATGTACAACATAGGGAATAATGAACAGGGACCGATTTCATAACTACGGGTGCTTTACAGGTTTGTTTGTGTTTGATGCCATATCAGTGCAGAAGACAGGGCTCTACAGTGATAGCATTTACGCCTTTTAAATAAACGCGAATGGAATATTTGTTTAGGAGCACTTGAGCGAGCCGAGACTTTCCCAGCACTTTTAAAGAGCATTCATCAAGTCTGTCTCAATATCTAGTGAGTGCGTTTGCTGCCCACTTCCTATGTAGTTCGCTCTCTATGTAAAGCTTTCTAACCAACAACAGAACCTCAAGGCTGGTTAATGAGACAGCAGCAGGGGGCCAAGTCATTTTACCAGGACTCAACCACTGAAAGATTTGAGTATAGCCAGGGTATAATATACATGAAAGAACACATCCATACCTCTGAGCAGAGCCTGCTTTGCTTTTTGTTTTGTCCCCAGGCCCTGTGGACGTCTGTAGGAAGCTGGGGTTCATTTTGTACAGCTCTTGTAAGAGTTTCTGTTCATATTCTTGATGTTTTCCTGCCTAAAACAAACAAAGATCACTCACTTCAGATTTAGTTCTGGATAAACATGACAGAAAGAAAAGCTTGGAAAAGGCACACACTTTACCTGCATCTCTTCTTTTGTGAAACTAGCTGCCTCGTCACCTAGCTCATGAAGATACATGCAGTCCGGTTTAGGGCACTGCATGCTTTTTAGGAAGTAACTGCAGTACTTTGTTGTACCTAAAGATGCCTGCAGGAAAATCTGATAAATCAACTGCACTGAAAAATACATACAGGTCTACTAAATAAGTGTCTTCTAAATGCTTTAGAACTTTACTTTAGAACTATATTACCTTAAGTGTTCTGCCATCTACTACTACGTTGTTGACACACTGTATAGCTCTGAGGGCATCTTCTGGTCGAATATAAGTAACATAGGCACTAGCACTAGGACCCTACGGAAAAAAAGCAAAGTAAATTGTAATTCATATGAATTGGCTTAAATGTAATGCACCAAGTGTTTTAAATACCACCTGTGAGCCAGCATAGGAGGTGCTGGTGTTGATGACCACTTTATGGATCTTCCCGAATTTCCCAAAATATTCTGGCCTCTTAAGGACCTGAAACAGAATGGAAGGAACAAATCTGGCTTACTAAATGAGAATATTTAGCAAGAACATAAACTTCTCTCTGAAGAGTCACTATGAGCAACAAAATCTTAGCTCCAATATTCAGTGCTGTCAAATTATTCAAATATTTCATCATGGGAACCACACCAGTTTGACACAATATTAAAGACATTTTTGCTTTCTTGTATATTTCTTACAAAGTACTACACAGCCATATGAGTATAAGTCAACTTGCAATAATTCAATTAGGAACAGCTTGTGCAAGCCGTTTGAAAGTAATGAGCAAAGCTGTACCAGGAGGTGTACCTAATTTTGTACATTTACATTTACAGCATTTAGCAGACGCCCTTATCCAGAGCGACTTACAGTTGATCCAATCTTACAATCCAAGCAATTGTGGGTTGAGGGTCTTGCTCAAGGACCCAACAGTGGCAGCTTGGCAGAGGTGGGATTTGAATCCTGGACCTTTTGGTCCATAGTCCAGTACCTTAACCACTAGGCTACCACAGTCCCACAATTCCATTCCCTATAGTCAATAGTAGGCTTGGTTTCTAACAGACATTATTGAATATTGTGATAAATTAAATAAGCACCCATGCTATTCAAATTATAGCAACATGTATTTGGTATTACTTTTATTACCAGGATCCAGCTTAATTTAACTATTGCTTTTATACAACCCACCCACCCACAGTCTATTTTTAGTATAAAATACTACCACATTTTATTCAGTAGAAAATATTACACTTAATTATACAGTATGCTACACAAACAGAAAAAAAAAAAAAAAAAAAAAAAAAAAAAAAAAAACTTACATTCATACAAACTTTGAACACCACTTGGAAAGAAGAACTACACTACCCACAACTCAACGATGTATCTCAGTAACCAGCCATGTAAACACCTCAGCTGTGCTGTACTGCTGCATTGAATTCTAGATCATTCTGGTGCCCATTTGCTATTGGGTCTTATTTTTTAAGTTGAGTTCTCAAAAACTGTTTAAATGTAAAAAGATGAACCAGATAAAGTTGCTCGGTATTTGGTTACATGTTTCATCATGAATGCCTGGTCTATGTTTGTGACACAAATGGACCCTCTCCATGGCATCAAATCCAAATTAAACCATTCAAAATGAAAACCAGAACACAGCAAAATCATGCAGATAAATAAAAGGCAGTCTGGGTCTATAAACAATTATTACTTACAACTGAAGCAGCTAAGATTTACAGGATGTTCACAATCTGCCTGAATCAACATTAATACAAGAACAAAACTGTGGGATAAACTCAGCAGGAACAGAACCAACCATGCCTCTACTGTTTGCTATTTCATGGGCAGAGGTTTTCAATGTGGTGGAGATGCTATTAAGATTCTAGTCACTAGTGAAGCAGCACCAGAGCACGGATGTTTCTTTCTTGCCTTTGTTTCCAATGGCCATTCACTTCTGTCTCAGTTCATAATTTCTCCTCCAGCCCATCCACCAAACATCAAGAGACGGCTAACATAAATTGGTAAATCAGCAAAACAATTCATAAATTGTTCAGAATTTAGCATTTGCCCCTTTTGTGCCTGTTTTTTTATTTATGCCTGTTTGTCGCATCTGTGTTTGAACGGCTTGCCATCATTAATAGAACAATGAATTCTCAATTATACCAACAAAATCTAAAGGAAAATGTCAAAAGACAGTGTGTAATGCAGCAACATAACCCCAAGCACACAAGTCGTTCTACCAAAGAATGGTTAAAGAAGAAAAATGTTTCGGAATGGCCAAGTGAATGTCCTGACCTTAATCCAATAGAAATGTGGAAGGGCCTGATATGAGACAGCTCCTATGAGTAAATCCACCAGCATAAGAGTTGAAGCTGTTCTATATGGAGGAAAGGGCTAAAAATCCTCCAATCCCATAAACAGGAGTGATCACTCGTGTGATATTCACGTTCATATAGTAACGTCAGTAAAATCTACAAAATATATCTAATTTGTTTAATTGTGACTTGCGAAAATCTAATGATGCTCTTAAACATACCATATTTTTCGGACCATAAGGCGCACTTAAAATCCTTTAACTTTCTCAAAAATCGACAGTGCACCTTTAAATGGGGTGCGTCTAATGTATGAATTAATTTTGGTTGTGCTTTCTGACCTAGAACCGATTGTAGATGGTACACGGCCCTCATAAATCTGTAAAAATGTTTTAGCACGGCCTTGGTAAGTTACGAAGCTTACGGCCACCGTAGTGCGCAGCATCGCGGAGTTATACGGTATGTGCTTCAGCATTAGGGTACGTGCATTCATTCATTCATTTTCGAAGCGGATTTCAAACACAACGCTATCAGTCACGCAGTACAACATGGACATAGAGCAGCTGCGAGAGAATTCAACATTAACGAATCAATGGTACGGAAGTGGAGGAAGCAAGAAGATGCCCTGTGCCAGGTAAAGACCAAACTGAGCTTCCGACGGAACTTAAGGAGTTTTGTTTCATTTCATGCGCATTATAACCCGGTGCGCTTTTGATGAACATAGATCCGTTAGCAGTCGATCATTGATATTGAGTCTTAAATCCGGTTGCGCTTCATGGTCCGAAAAATACGGTTGGTGGTAATATTCTGAAATACAGAATTTCCAAATGCGTCCACAAAAACTTTTCAAGCATCGCTGTATAAATTTGTCCCACAAAAGTGGGGCAGCTAGTTGTTTCAAAGCTGGCGCTTTGGTCACCAATCTTGCTCAAGTATGAATCCCACAAACATTCCAAGTAATCTTTATAATGTTCTCCACTTATTGGCCCCCATGGTATATAATCAGACATAACTAATATCAGATTTAAAAACCAAAATCTGTAAACCATGTCCTTTCAACTGCTAGAGAAGCTTGTGTATTACAAAAGATTTTTTGTGAAAACCTCAGAACTCTCAATTATTGACATTTACAGCTGGTCACCTCCAACAAAAGGTCAGTTCATCACGGCTCGGCCTTAAAAATAGACCGTGAAGCAATGGGAGAGGACAGCTTGTGGGGAACTTGGCTGGCTTTCAACAGATCTCTCAAGTCCATCAGAAATGGTGCGCCAAACAATTTGAGGAAAAGTCTAAATGTCCAATCTCAGCGGACAGCTAAGTTCTCAAATCCATTGGAAATCTTTCTCAGCAGGGTGAAGGCTGGCAAAATCCACACTAGTCTTGGCTGTAATTCTTGAACAAAAACTTTTGCCTATATAATGTATGAAGTGGGTCTCTTCTGAAGAGCACGTTCTTAATATAAAAGGCAGTAATAAGTCCATGTGTGGGAGTGGATTATGGATTTTCAATGACTTGCATATTTGCGAAATCTTGAGGTGTCAGTCCATGACATGATTTCTACACTCGCCGAATGTTCACTAGTCATGTGGATACAAACGTATATTCATCACATCCATGGCATGATAAATTAATACTAAAGTTATATTAATAACATTAAACCCTGAAGAGCAGATGCATAAAATACATTTAGCCTTCAATTCACCACTGGTCTGCATTGTGAAATAGGTGAGCAATTCGTTTGCAGTCCTCTATGGAATGGGGTGTGTGTGTGTTTGTGTGAATAAACGCTGTAATCAGTCACTGTACATTCAGACACAGCTACCTTATTGATCCAGCTTGTAGATGTAAAGTCAGAGACAGCAGCTCATCTGTTTCTGCACAGTGTGGGTTAGTCATATTTCACTCCTTCATCGGTGCTCACAGGATGCTGCCTACTGGATGCCAGTGGCTGGATATTTTTCACTCAAGCAGTGACACGAAGGTGTTTATAAACTCCAGCAGCACTGCTGCGTCTGATCCACTCATACTACATACAACACACACTAACAGACCACACCAGTGTCACTGCAGTGCTGAGAATGTTCCACCACCCAAAAAGTAACTGAGGTGATCCTGAGGGGGACCACTGGAGAACAGAGTAAAGAGAACTAACAAAGTACAGTGGTGTGAAAAAGTGTTTGTTCCTTCCTGATTTCCTATTTCTTTGCATGTTTGCCACACTTAAGTGTCGAGGACTACCTGTATTAGGTTTAGGGGGCAATCACTTTCATACAGGATCATGTAGGTTTGGATTTTTTTCTCTCTTAATAATAAACACCTTCATTTCAAAACTTCATTTTGTGTTTACTTGTGTTGTCTTTGACTAATATTTAAAATGGTTTGATGTTCCGAAACACTTACCGTATTTTTCGGACCATAAGGCGCACTTAAAATTCTTTAATTTTCTCAAAAATCGACAGTGCGCCTTAAAATGCGGTGCGCCTAATGTATGTATTAATTCTGGTTGTGCTTTCTGACCTAGAACCGATTGTAGATGGCACACGGCGCTCATAAATCTGTCAAAATGTTTTAGCACGGCCTTGGTAAGTTACGAAGCTTAGGCACCGTTAGGTGCGCAGCATCACGGAGTTATACGGTAGGTGCTTCAGCATTAGGGTACGTGCATTCATTCTCAGTATTTTCGAAGCGGATTTCAAACACAACGCTATCAGTCACGCAGTACAACATGGACATAGAGCAGCTGCGAGAGAATTCAACATTAACGAATCAATGATACGGAAGTGGAGGAAGCAAGAAGACGCCCTGCATCAGGTAAAGACCAAACTGAGCTTCTGACGGAACTTAAGAGTTTTGTTTCATTTCATGCGTCTTATAACCCGGTGCGCTTTATGTATGAACATAGATCCGTTAGCAGCCGATCGTTGATATCGCGTCTTATAATCCGGTGCGCTTTATAGCCCGGAAAATACGGTAAGTGTAACAAACACACACAAAAAAATAGGAAATCAGGAAGGGGGCAAACACTTTTTCCACACCACTGTATGTAGAGAAAGACGGACTACAGTCTGTAATTATAGAACTACAAAGTGCTTCTGTATGCTAAGTGGAACTGAAAATGGCCAGTGAGCGTAGAAACAAGGAGGTGTACCTAAAAGTGATCAGTAAGTGTAATTTGTTGAAGTGATGGCAACTGGTTTTATGTAACAAACATAACGTATTTATAAGAATATATGGCTAAGTAAACAATGTAATGTACACAGTATAACATCTTTATTAACCATCAAGTTAATCATGTGTGCTCAGTTTGTTTACATCTGAATGCACAGGGATAAATCGTTGGTTCCTTAATTCCAATCTGCTTAATGGCACGAATAAAGTCTTAGTTTGTTTATTTAAAGAGAAACCAGCAAGTCTCAAGCAGCTCCAGAAAGTCATCAAGTAATGTTTTAGGAACCACTATTCTAGAAAGCTGGTACCAGCTTTATGTAGAATACTGCATTTCATTATTGAAGTCCATGCCTCAAAATATTCAGACCATCATAAAAGGCAGAGGAGCGGTAGCAAAATGGATTTTTTTGGTTGAATATCCATATTCTTCCTCTACTTGAATTACAAACAAAATTAACATTGGAATGTGACACTTAGACAAGCTTACATTTAGTCATTTGGCAGATACCCTTATCCAGGGCAACTTAAAACTGATATTACTACCCAAGTAAATGTGGGTTAAGGATCTTGCTCAAGGACCCAACTATGGCACCTTGGCAGAGGTAGGATTGGAACCCTGGACCTTCTGGTCCATAGTCCACCAAGTTCACCAGGCTACCCCAATCTCACAGTCCTACTTCAGCTGCAGAAAGCGTGCTGAAAAACAGGATGCCACCAAATGTGGCAATACTTTGGTTTCTAACCAAACACATGAGGAGGAGCACTGGATGTTAACTAAAGTTGTACTCACACTAGGCAATTCGGTTCGTTTGGCTAGTGTGAGTGCTCCCAATCGTGCCGGGGTGCTTGAAAGAGGTGGGCCAGAGCGCGATTTGCTGGACTCCAGCACGGTATATATAGTGTGAGCACAAATCGTGCCTGGGCGCCACTGACGATGACGCTGATTGGGCGACTGTTTCATTACACAAACATAGCGGTGAAGGTTCACTGTGGTCTGCGGCTGAGGTGAATTGTTTACTTGAGATTTGGGCTGATGAAAGCATAACGATTCAACCAGACAAGAAACAAAGCAACGTGTCGTGCTCTAGTGCCAGCTGACGGTTCAAGGCAACCGTGCTCAGTGTGAGAACAAACTAAGCTGCACAGTGTCTGTGCTGAGGGACTTCACCCTCTACTACAGTAGAAAATGAATGAGGTTTAGTCAAAGCACATCACATGGACGATTACAAGCAGCTCACCAGGCAGCAGGTCTGACCAGACATTTGCTTTAAAAATATATATGCAGTTTGTCAATTCTGACAACGTGATCATGAGTCATGTGCTCTCAACTGAGCAACAAGAACCACAAACTTCATTATATTCTCACATCAGAAACAATCAGCCAATGTGGCTTTTTACTTATTTACTACCTCAAATTAACTTCTAGTACCAAAATAGATAAAAAAATAACAGTGACTCATAAAACACTATCAATACATCCATTATAGTAAAGACAAAGCAAAGGTATGCCTTCAGGTAGCAAGGTAGTATTATCCATTGAGGAAGTTCTGTTGTCTTTAAGTTGCTAAATCTATTATTACCTAATAAGCTTCATTTACTGCATTTCCTGTAGCTAATGTTGGTGGCATAGGAACCTAGTGTGTGCACATGTTTATTCACCTCTGGGTCTGCGAGCCTTTGTGATAACCCTACCACAAAAACCAGGTTCCTCTGGACAACGCGCACGCTGGCCAGGTGCTTGCGGTTCTCCGTGATCTTCTGCTTTCGTCTGTCTGCTATTCGCAAAAAAGGAAAAAGGAGGAGGAGGGGGGTACCATAGTGATAGCTGTGAAACAATAATCGGTGGGGGCAAAAAGGGGGGGGTCAATGGGGGGTCTTTTCGTTCTTTACCCCTCTGTAGTAGCTCCTCCTGAGACAGGGGCTTGTATACAGCCGGGTCCTTCTGATAGGGCTAGGGCACAGGGATCACATCGTTATACAAAACAGGACTGAAAGCCAGCACAGTCACACACACACCTGACTAAGCATCATAAGTAGGTATGAGAGCAGTGGGAGCATGTGAGGTTGAATACTGTTTGGTATCCATTCCATAATGGAAAGCGTTCAAGAAATAACAATATATTACACACCCACTTGATTCACAGGCAGATCAACACATTACTTTATGTAACTGGCTTCGTCAAATATCAAGATATGAACACAGTAAGCTTATTCAAATTTTAAAAAAAGCATTTGTAAGAGACAAAAACAAATGCTTCAAGAACTGTTGACTTTTTGGGTAAAGCACATTAATATATAAGGCTTATTTTAAACCATATATACAATTTGCTGGTATGTCACATGTACAACACACGCTCCGCACTTTCCACCCGATCACCACCATTTGGCCGGTATGACCCCAGTAGTGATGGGGACCCGATTAATCGCGGGGGGTGACTAAAACAAAGATGCTGAGACCCCGAGTGATGGTGCAAAAGGGACACCTCAGACGCCACATACCTCCAGCATTCCCACCCCACCCACACACCCCCACCACCCCCTCTACCTGACATTTTCAACCACGACAGCCACCCCCACCACCACCCTACACCCCCAGACGACCGTGCATAAAGTCACCGCACAGTCTTTCACAGACCAAACCCCACACCATCCACCACCCCAAACCAAACACGGTACTTACCACCGACCCCCACACACACCACATCTGATTTTTTCCCAGAAAAGAATGTGGATACTGTTATCGATGATGCATGTTTTTATTTATGAACGACACAGTGCAAACAGAGACATTTGCATTTTATAGCTTAAATAAATGTTCATTTAACTTCAGCAATTTCGTGTCTCATTTATTGTCCCATTAGTAATTATCCGTATTAAAAAAAAGTGATATCGGCATTATATACTCTCCATTGGTCGCCCTGCTCCAAGTATCGGCAATTAAAACACCCAGGTCAGACAACCACTAGTATTCAGATCTAAAACCTCAAGTAAACAAGGGGCGGGTAGTGGGGAGGGATGGACAGTGGAGAACATTGACATTTCAGTGGGCAAAAGTCTCCTCACTAACAACTTGTTTTTAAAAGGCGACGACCATCTTTTGTGAGTGCAGACATACATTTACATTTACAGCATTTAGCAGACGCCCTTACCCAGAGCGACTTACAATTGGTACAGTCTTACAATCCAAGCAATTGTGGGTTAAGGGTCTTGCTCAAGGACCCAACAGTGGCAGCTCGGCAGAGGTGGGATTTGAACCCTGGACCTTCTGGTCCATAATCCATTACCTTACCCACTAGGCCACCACATACCACGGCACTCAGCCACTTCTCAATTCATCAAATTCAGTTCTCTATGCATTTTGAGGAGGAATAAATGGTCTTGGCGCTCATCGTTTGTTCAGCACCGGCACACTTGCTAGAACTTTCCAGCTGAAGCGTAGGAGCATGTGTCAGTCTCACAATAGCTCTCACTGAGTGCAGATCTTCGCTACAATCCGCTGCAAACTTTGGGTTTTATTTGGACACAAATCCTTTATGCAAATAAGTCATTAAAAAATGTAATAAAAATCTGTACAGGTAAAGTGAAGTGCCTTACACTGAATATTCAACATTCAAATACTCAACTTTACTCAACATTGTTCCATATGGGAAGGAATCTGTCGGTGCTCAGAACACCACTGTACATGGTTTGGTTTAACAAAGACCAACTAAGGAAAAAAACATTACCTGTAAAGTTCTCTCAGCGGTTGAAGCTGAAGGTGGCAACACTAGAAATCTTTCACACCTTCAAATGAGCATGCTAAGCAGTATTATGAACGACAAATGAGGCATGCCACATCCACTGGTGAAATGGCACCCAGGGTTAAAAGTCAATTTAAAGAGTCACCTCACATTCACAAATGTTCGGCTGAATGATTTGAAAAAGGATAAAAATATTCTAGCAGATGGAAGAACAAAATGAATGCCATTGTGCCTCGTTTGTACGGACATGGTATTGACGCATGACCATATGATAGCAATTTATTACCGTATTTTTCGTACCATAAGGCGCACTTACAATGCTTTAACTTTCTCAAAAATCGACAGTGCGCCTTAAAATGCGGTGCATCTAATGTATGAATTAATTCTGGTTGTGCTTCCTGACCTAGAACCGATTGCAGATGGTACACGGCGCACATAAATCTGTCAAAATGTTTTAGCACGGCCTTGGTAAGTTACGGAGCTTATGGCAACCGTAGTGCGCAGCATCGCGGAGTAATACGGTATTGTAACGACACTCACTCAAGGATGCAGGAATATTTCCAGATTTACACAAACTCGAAGTCCAGAAACACGCCAAAGTCGAAAACCAGAACATCCAACCAAAGCCGTGCGTCAATCAATAAAGGGGTGAACAAAACCGGAGTCGTTGCCGAAAACAATGGGGTCGATACCGTAGAAGACTATACTAGAAATGCACAAACAAACGCTCGGAACCGCAGTGAAACTGACGAGACCTCGCAACGCGGTACTGGAATGAATGCCCTTCTAAAGATGGCCGATTGCCGGAAACTGAGCGACCTAAAACTCAGGCGACGACGCTCTCTGGCGTGACAGGCATGTGCTTCAGCATTAGGGTACGTGCCATTTCATTCATTCATTTCGAAGCGGCGGATTTCAAACCCAACGCTATCAGTCACGCAGTACAACATGGACATAGAGCAGCTGTGAGAGAATTCAACATTAACGAATCAATGGTACGGAAGTGGAGGAAGCAAGAAGACGCCCTGCGCCAGGTAAAGACCAAACTGAGCTTCCGACGGAACTTAAGAGTTTTGTTTCATTTAATGCGCCTTATAACCCGGTGCGCTTTATGTATGAACATAGATCCGTTAGCAGCCGATCGTTGATATCGCGCCTTATAACCCGGTGCGCTTTATGGTCCGGAAAATACGGTAATCAATATTAACCAAAATAGCTATTTTGCAGCAGTAAATGACAAAAATACTCCAAAATGACTATGTAAATTATTTACACTTTATACCATTGATATCAAAATACCATGATAAGGGATTCTGGCCATATAGCTCACCCCTATGTTCAATATGATGTTACTTCACTTGCATCACACACACAAAAACACATGTGCAACAGGGAAAAAGTGTGTTTTTTTTTTTTTTTTTTTTAAATGGAAAATCAGTTTTATATTAACTTCATTCTAGTCAGACAGAAACATTTTTTCCATTTGGGTAACCAAACACCATTATCTCTTACTGATTAAAACTGCTACAGATACGTAAGGGTTTAAAGAGGCTTGGTTTTCTGACACGTACTGTGGCCACTGCAAATATCCTACAGTGAACTGTACAGGTAACAGCTGTTTAAGGGTATAATTTTAGATTCTTTAATAGAGTGTGTGAAACCAGCCCACAGCCAGCTCCCCAGCTCTCATCCCTGCAGCAGGTTATACGAGTTCAGTTCCGGGTACAATAATCATTCCAAAAGCCTAAATGAGCGGTGTAATTCAATCACTCACTGGTCTCTATTGTTTACTCCACACATTCCTCATCTTAAATGTCTCTGATCGATTAAGAAATAATTATAGTGTTCCTTCCTACCACTGTGTTTTTGTGTCCTTGAAATAAGTGATAGTTGCGTTAGTAAAAGAAATAAGCTATAAACCATGATTTTCTATTCTGAAGATAAAAAAAAAAAAACTATTCTATTCTGTTCTAGACTTCTTTAGATACACTTAAGTGTATCCATAAAATCTTCTGTTTTCGTGCTACGTTTTAATATGCAAATTATTATAAATAAATCTCTGCTTTCTTTTACTTTTTTTTTGGTATTTCATATCATATGTTCTTATTTGCTTCGTACAACAGCAACATGAACACAAGAACACACTAATAAACAGTTCAATGTTATATGAGATGTGGTGTGAACAAGTGGTCTCAGAGCTCATCAGTGCTAAAGAGAACCAGAAAGAGAAACCAATCCTCTTTAAACATCACTTACAATGTGAAAACAAAAGGAACCGAGACCAGTTGCAGTTGGTTCACTTCGTTTCACTTTAAAAGAACTGATTGGTTCATTTAAAACAACACAGTGGTACCTCTGTTCTAGCCATTCATTTGTTCCAGAAGGCTCGTCAAGCACCAAAAACAATGAGTACCGAGCAAGTTTTTCCCATAAGAAAATGAAAATGGAATGAATCCGTTCCAGACCCCCAGAAACTCCACACTGTATAAGGCATTATATGCATTAATGGAGGTGTATTGCACAGGTGCTCCCTGATTTATGATGGGGAGATGTTCTGACAAATCCATCATAAGTTACATGTATCATGACCTGATGAGTTTAACGAGGGTTTGGTAGAGCGTCTATACTGTATCATAGCGGAACCAATGATAAGCAAGTTAATGTTTAAAACACTTACATTAACCTACAGTTGGCGAAAGTCTTTAACACAAAGCTTATTTTATAATAAAGTGTTTTGATAAAGTGAAAAACATGTAATAGGGCGCATGTAATTTAGTGAGTAATAGATTGAAAGTGAAAAGTAAAAGCAAAACAAAAAAAACAAACAAACAAACAAAAAAGCGCTAGCACAGCTGCTAATTGCTAATGCTAACTGCAGCCCGTGTTCTGGAGCATTCAATTCCTGTTTTGCTTTCAGTTGGCTCTTATAAACCTTTTAAGGCCCCTTGGAGACTTATTTGCACTTATTTAGACTTAGGAACACAGCAGTGTAGATGTAAAAATAAAGACAAAAAAACCCACAAAAATATACCTAAAATACACAAGACACTGTCAACTTGTTCTACACGTGAAAAGAACCCTTAAAGTGGAGAAATAATCTTAACTTTCTTATTCTTTTTTTGATCGTTTTTTGAAAAATTATCCAATATCACATATTAGTGAGTGACAAAAGTACGTGAACCTTTGTTTTCAGTACCCGGTGTGACTCCCTGTGCAGCAATAACTGCAACTAAACGATTCCTGAGCAATTTCAACCCATTCCTCCGCACAGAACAGCTTCAGCTCTGGGATGTTGGTGGGTTTCCTCACATTAACTGCTCACTTCAGGTCCTTCCACAACATTTCCATTGGATTAAGGTCAGGACTTTGACTTGGCCATTCCAAAACATGAACTTTATTCTTCTCTAACCATTCTTTGGTAGAACGACTTGTGTGCTTAGGGTCGTTGTCTTGCTGCATGACCCACCTTCTGTTGAGATTCAGTTCATGGACAGATGTCCTGACATTTTCCTTTAGAATTCTCTGATATAATTCAGAATTCATTGTTCCATCAATGATGGCAAGCCATCCTGGCCCAGATGCAGCAAAACAGGCCCAAACCATGATCCTACCACCACCATGTTTCACAGATGGGATAAGGTTCTTATGCTGGAATGCAGTGTTTCCTTTCTCCAAATATAACGCTTTTCTTTTAAACCAAAAAGTTCTATTTGGTCTCATCCGTCCACAAACATTCTTCCAGTAGTCCTTCTGACTTGTCCACGTCATTTTTAGCAAAATGCAGACGAGCAGCAATGTTCTTTTTGGAGAGCAGTGGCTTTCTCCTTGCAACCCTGCCATGCACACCATTGTTGTTCAGTGTCCTTCTGATGGTGGACTCATGAACATTAGCCAATGTGAGAGAGACCTTCTGTTGCTTAGAAGTTACCCTGGGGTCCTTTGTGACCTCACCAACTATTACACGCCTTGCTCTTGCCCTACTGGCAGTAGCAGCAAAACACTGGATGGGCATAGTACTTTTACAAGTGTAAGCATAACCCCTTACAAATCCAGTGCTTTACAAACCCGTTGTCCCAAGTTCGCATGCTTTGCGTAAAGTTCACATCGCGCCTCGTACGAATTGCTGGATGGTTTCAGTCAGCCACGATACGCCCTCTTACCACTTCTCATTAAATCTGCATTTACCCATGCCCAAGTCCGCACTGCTGGCTCACAACGTCGTGCTCTTGTTTATTTCGCCGCAAAACCCTCAAATCGGAGCT
Organism: Ancistrus triradiatus; assembly: GCA_025084515.1. Taxonomy (NCBI): domain Eukaryota; kingdom Metazoa; phylum Chordata; class Actinopteri; order Siluriformes; family Loricariidae; genus Ancistrus; species Ancistrus triradiatus. The sequence goes on along the minus strand of JAJAGP010002441.1, from coordinate 99,209 downwards.
GCATGTTCTTCTTGTATTTTAATTTGAATCACAGCCATGCCAGGCTGTACTACCGCCAACTACCAAGCGGAGTGTACACTCCCTAATGAACAAAAATACTTAGATTGGACGTTGCGGAAACATGCATTGTTGTGGGATATAAAAATCCGGTCAAATAAATCAGAAAAACTGAACCACATGCTTATTTATTCTGCCCCAGATATAATTGAATGCCCCCCCTCCTACAATTACAGACATTAAAACATTTTTAGACCTTGAATATGAAAGACTAAATATAAGAGGTTTTAAGACTAAGGATCCGCAGATACCCTGAGTCATGCAAGTGCACAGAGTACTGAGCGAACGACCTGTGAATGTGAAACCACACCAAGTCACAAGCTCTTTAACAAAGCGGAGGTCACTTGCTTATATGCCAAATGAGAGCACAATAAAGACGACTTATTTTTGCTGCTATTTTGATGAGTATTTTATATCTTTACTGTCATACTGATCGTGTATCAATGATGGGTTTATAAACTATAAGGTTTCCAAAGTTTTGCCTTTCATTCCAGTGCATCTCTAATATCTTTCAAGTTAAGTGCTGTACAATGAAAGAACCAGATAACTCAACGTAAGAAAGCCTTACAGAATGTACTACATCATGCAATACAAGGATGCAACAAGCAATTTAAATCCACATTAAAGACACTGACGTTGAGAGAACAGCACCAAACAAGACCAAATACAGAAAACCCATCATCATGGAAAGAAGTACCTAATTGCATACTGCTGTACTGAGCACCATGTCAAAAAAGCAAGCACAAAGAGAAGTTTTCTCCAAGTCTCTTCTCCAGTACTGATCTGAGAGGCAAAACCGCCAATCACACCGCCACTCCCAGCTAACCTTTGAGGACAATTCAAAAGGCTCAATCAGAGGACTGCGCAGTAGTGCCAGCGGTGTTGGATGGAATACAAGAACAATGGGAGCCAGCTGGCCACAGGCACACACACGCTTGACATTCCAGTCACTGGAGGACAATCAGAGCCCTCTAACCATCAGACTTCCATTCCAGTCAGGAATTGGTTTTCAGTCTCCATGAGCTTGCTGTAATTTATAACACGTTCTTTTCCTCAACCTTAGGCTAAAATGCAGGTGCAGCTCTACCTTCCTACATGCAGGACAGAGGCCGTTCTCGTCGGTGCGGATGCGGTGCCAGCAGAAACGGCAGATTTGGTAGCCACAGGTACAGGGGAAGAAATTGACGTCGTCGATCTCCAGGGGCTCCATGCAGAGGGGGCACTCCATGGGGTCCTCCTTCACCTCAGGGCTACGGGACATCCTATGGCGCTATATCGCAAGGTGTGGATTTGTTTCAAGGCAGGAAGGACTGGACCTGAAACTGTAAACAAACAGAAGGATTACTTTAAGGAGAATCATACTAGGAATAGGTGAAATTCCAGTAGAGGCTGCCATATAGTGGATGCTCCTCATCCGCTAAATATATTTGGCACAGGTTTTACACCGGATGCCGTTCCTGACACAAGCCCTCCCCATTTCATTCCAGACTTGGGACTGGCACTAGGAGCACCCTATGCAAGCAAAAGTTCCATACGGAATTGAACCCAAGCACTCAAAAAACTGCCTTCTCCAGCAACTAGCACGACAAATTGAGCCACAGGAGCTGCAGATACATACAAGGAGATTGAATAATCACTGGTCTAAAACTTAGAAGATATTATCACTGAATGTTTAAAACAAGAAGATATTACATTTAAGAATGATTAAAAATGTAAAAAGTCTAGTCATGTTCAGAAAAAAAAAATACCCATAAAAAATCGTTGTGTTTATAATTATCCAATGCAGGTTTCTGTCAAAGTAGATTATTTCTGTAGTGCTTTACAATGAAGCATCGTCTTCAAAGCAGCTTAAAATTTTAGATTATCTTCTAATACCGAAGGACCAATCCCAAACTGGAGCAAAAACGGGGTGACAGTGGCCAAGGAAAAACTTCCTTAAAACATAAGGAAGAAACCTTGGGAGGACAAGATCAAAAAGGGATTAAACAGTGATAAATGTAAGAATTGAAACAAAATGTATCTAGTCAAATACGGAACTGTGGGAGCCTATGGTTAAGGTACTAGACTCTGGACTAGAAGGTCCAGGGTTCAATCCCACTCTGCCAAGCTGCCACTGTTGGGTCCTTGAGCAAGGGCTCTAAACCCACAATGGCTTGATTGATTGTACGACTTATCAATGTAAGTCGCTTATGGATAAGGGTGTCTGCTAAATGCTTGAAATGTAAATAAGTCTGTAGCTAATAGTTCAAAACACAGAAACTAAGTAAATATTAACAGATAAATAAAAGAATGAATAACATAACGTAAAAAAAAAAAAAAAAAAATATGCATAGCGGACATTTTTTGAGAAGTTGAGTCCTCGTTGGGCAAGTTCCGTTCACACTGTTTTACCAAGGACCAAATCATGAATTTAAAAGGACTACACTGATATTTTGGCTAAGCAACAAAGTAAGCTGGAAATGGCAACTTTCCAATTTTTGGCCAAAACTAGTAAAAACAAGAACATTTGAATGACAAAGCCTCATTTCAGTGTGAACCAAGAGAACGGAGAAGATGGAGACGGTGGAAATTATCATTCCATTTCATTTACAGAAATTTAAAAGACAAGAGTATGCAGAGCGAATTACAACTTTGGGTACAGTCTTGCAATCCAAGCAGTTGTGGGATAAGGGCCGTTGATCATAGGGAGCCAACAGTGCAGCTTGCAGAGGGGGGGATTGAACCCAGCACCTTGTGGTCAATAAGTCCAGTATTTAACCTCTTTGCCCCCAAGTGCCATAAACAATGGGGATTACATAGAGAGGATATCGATAAAAGAAATGTGGGACAGGTAAGGGAAAATCAATATGCAGGAAATGGATCACAAGGTTAGTCTAGATGGAATCCTAAAATGCTGGAAATGGGACCATTAAAGAGCCTTAAATTCCAGTAGGGTACAGCTAGGGGTGCGCATTGGGAAAGAACTCATGATAAAATACGCACAGACACAAGGGTACGATATGATGGATCACCTACACTGTGATATATTATATATCCACACGGTCCAATGAAGACATAAAAACAGCTGAGATACAAGTTACGCTTGACAACTTGGAGTCGTATTTAATACATGCATATTGATAATTCAAAGAAAACAAAATGATTCAAAACACTGTATGTGCAGCTACCGGAATGGAGACCCATTTAACCCATTGAAATTGTGTTGTCTTCTTAAAAAATATTGAGCTGAATATCGGTCGTAGTATTCACGAAAATAAATATCGCGATATACTGCTGTATCGATTTTAGAACAACCCAGTTACACGGTAACCAGTTTATGCAATCAAATGGGAGAATATCAGCCTGGCATGTGCATCTCCTTTATTCCTTGGGCACCCTTTGGACGGGCAACTGGCTCCTCACTCAAAACATGACAGTGGAGGAATATGAGAGTGAAAAATGATTTTACCCATCTCCATTCCCCTAAAAAACTAAATCAGCAGCATGGAGTTACTTGGGATACCTCAAAATGATGAATTTTATCCCGAGGACGGGATATCCAATCGCAAGAAAGATGCGCTTCCCCCTAAAGGAGAAAATATAAAAACGTTCGCCCATCTATCAGAGCACAGCCACCCACAGATCAAAGGTTATGTGTTCTTAAGGTCCGCCGCGCTATGCTAATATTTGGAAGACAATGAAAAGGCCACACCAAGAACAGCAGGAATTAAACAGTTCATGAAATGCTGAGGCTGTCATGTGTTGTGCTAAGACAGAGAGGAGGTAGCAGCAAGAAAATATAAAATATAATAAATAATAGTGTAGGAAATGTGGGTAAAATCCACCTTATCTGCTGACCTCTTTAGCAAGACAAGTTAGAGCCAGGGAATTTAACGTATTTGTTTAATGGGAGAAGAGGAATCTTCAGTTAGTTCATGTGTGTCCCAGTTGTTTTATGGGAGTAGACTGGGTCTAGCTCTGTTGTTTACACAGCAGTGTTAGTCTAGTTTGAAACAAGCTGCTCTGAAGAGCCAGAGTAATTCAGGTGACAATCTTTCCTCATTTGCCTCTCAATTATGTTCAGAAAAACAGAGCAAACATTTATAACAACGCTGCACTCAAAACCTCAACTAAGCCACAACATGTCTCATAATGCCTGCAGTATTTCACTACTCAGAAATGCTTTCAGTAGCATTAAAAGAGGAAAGGAAACAGTCAGTCTAAACTATCAGCACTGCCAAAAACACATGAAGGTCACTTTCAAAAGACCAACTTGCTAATCTATTAGAGCCCTATTATCATTTTGCTTCCCATAAAACTAGGTCAAGTCCTTGTCTTCGGGGTCTTCAGCAGGCACCCGGTACGTGCATAACCAATGTAATCAGTGTAAGGTGCGGTGGAAGGTGTAGTATTGCTGAACTGCAAGGGGAACACCAAGAAACTTGATAGGAGGAAGCACAGAGGGAAGGAAGCAAAATTATCTGCCAAAGGGACACATCAGCTGCCAGAGAGTTGACAGCCACCACTGCTCACTTTAAAGGGAAGCAGGGAATACTTTGACAGCTCCTCCCATCGTCCAGGCTACTCTAACTAGGGTCATCTACCATTGCGCGAGCCAGCAGTCCCAAACAGTAAAGCTGCACTAGCAAGCGTGCTCAAAGCCTCCATTATTTTTTTTTAGCAACACTGGACAGGGTTAGGGGGTTACCCCTATTATGTCTTATATATTCCAAGGTCATCCGACCTGACCCCTTTGATGAGGATTATTTGTTTGTTTGTTTGGGGGTTTGACGCCATGGTTACCTGTTATCATGGCAGATAGGTTAATATCAGATTTCAGAGTTACTCAAAACATAGATAGGGCAAACTAGTAAAATCTGCTTTTTCAATCCTGTTTTGGTTAGAAATTTGAGAACCTTTGGGGAACAAGGATCATATGCGTTAGGGTACCGAAGTAGGGTTGGGTATCGTGTGGGATTTTACCGATTCTGATTTTCTTATCGATGTTTAAATGTGTAAAAAATGTGCCAAATGTAGGTACACAGAATATCTTTTTTTCCCCCATTTCAGCTGAAACAGAAAACAAGTTAAAGCTTTTTTTCTTCCCATTTAAACCTATTCTAAGTAAAATAGGTACTACTGCTTCAAATGACAAACATTGTCCAAAGGGAACGTAATCATTATTTACTTTTTTCTTCCCATTGTTATAAGTAAAAAGCTTAACGTACCTTAATTTACTAAAGCAGTGATCTAGAAACACCAAACTTCTCTCAATTACTACTGCTGAAATGACGAACATGTTGTCCAAAGGGAAAATAATCATTCTTTACCTTGAGCTTTACATTTTTTCTTTTTTTACTATAATAGGTATGGGAAGAAAAAACAAAAACTTAATGAAAAAAAAATGAATACTTTCCCTTTGGACCAGACGCCCATCATTTCAGCAGTAGAGGCTATTTATGACCAGTAGTAATTAAGAGAAGTTTAGTGTTCTTAGGTCATTGTTTTAGGACATTAAACCATCTTAAGCTTTGTTCACATTGTGTTTCAGAACAAAGTCACAATAACGTTTAGAGTTTCCGGCTAACGCAGCATTTGGCCAGCAGACTGCAGACAGTTGAACAAGGTGCAAGCTCAATCTTATGCTGTTTTGCCATTTTGGAGGTGTAACCACATTTACAACAGATCTACTTTTCACACATATTACGTTTAGCCTTTTCTTTTTCTCTCAAAATGGAGCCAAACCTTTGAGCGCTTTTGAACGTCCATCTGCCATATCATAACAAAACCATGTGATGATAGGTGATCACATGACACACCTGTCCTGACAGACAGCTCCTTATTACAAACATATTTTGTGCTAATCTCGAACAGGAATTTATAGAATAAAATGAGTTAGTAGGAAACTAGTTGGAATGGGTAACCGGTTCTTGGAATTTTGGAATGGGTGTCGATACCCAGCCATATCTACAAACTTAAAGACGAGGGTTAGAAGGGTAGGCACAAAGCATAACTTGCGACTAGTAATGGCCAAAAGATTCTGGCCTATGGCTATGGCTATGAAATGTTCTCATAGATGCTGTTTCTGATAGGCTTATATACAATGTTGTATGCCAAGAGGAAGCAGTTCTTCAGTTATTTGGAAAGCACCATGAGGAAAACAATCTGACAAAGTAAAGAAGTGCATTAATAAGACCAGTGTTTTCATTGTTTGGGTGTTAACAGGTAACAATTGGGACAGCGCTCAAAGGAAAACTCTGAAGAAGTCAACAGAAAAAACTGACATTCAGTCACTACATGCTTCATTTAGAACTACAAAGTTGAGTTAGCCAAAAATAAAAAAAATAGTGGTTCATAGTGACCTGAAGTCACTGAAGTTTGTAATGTGGCATTTAATTAATGTCAACTTATAGTGTTATAGATAGTAACATCCTAAAGTCTTACATCTTTAGAAAGGAATATCAGATGAAATAAAAGCAGGCAATAAACTAGTCAATCTAGCAGTCAGGAGAGTGTATTACCATGCACTTAATAATCGGATTTCTGCAGTATCCGATTATTCCACAGGTCAACATATAAAGAATACTAGAATCAGCATCTAGAAATCAGATTAAGAAATCCGAAGAAGAGAGGAGGGGGGGGCTGGCTTTTTACCCTAGTATAGAGTACTCTTGCATGAGTGGCAAAAAGTATTTGGGTCAGCACTGATTCTGCACGTTCTCCTACTTAAGATGAGGAGGTCTGTAATTTATCACCGGGACCACTTCAAACATTGAGAGGACAAAAAGAGGAAATAAATCCAGGAAATCACACTGAGGATTTTAAAGAAATTAATTGTAAGTCATGGTTGAAAATAAGTATTGGTCAATAAACAAAAGTTCAACTCAATACTTTGTAACAGAACCTGTGTTGGCAAGGACAGAGATCAAACCGTGTCCTGTAAGTTCTTCACCAGGTTGGCACACACTGTAGCTGGTATATGGCCCATTCCTCCATGACAGATCTCCTCTAGAGCAGTGATGTTGGTTTGGGGTGCTACTGACCAAATACTTATTTTTCCACCATGATTTAACAATTAAATTCTTTAAAAATCCACAATGTGTTTCCTGTTTTTTTTTTGTTTTCTCATTTTGCTCTCATCGTTGAAGTGTACCTCTGATGAAAATACAGGGACCTCTCTCATCTATTTCTAAGTACGAGAACTGCATAATCAGTGACTGACTTAAATACTTTTTTTGCCCCACTTTTATAATGTGTTTCCAGGACCTGCACATGTACATGAGTGTTACCCACGGCTGCCAGGTATGTGTATTTCTAAAGACTGGCTTTTATCTTGCCTCTTTTTCCATCAACTTAGCTTTGTTGTCCTGCCTGGAATCTGGCAACCCCGGAATTAAACACGCCACAGAATTAAAGGCAGCGAAAGGCTACTGGACCATTTTCTTGAGCCCCTGAAATCCAGTTATGAGATGATGGTGGTGGCAAAAGGGAAATTCGATTATGCCCGAGAAAAAAAAAAAAACGTCACGTAACTGGAGGTGATCTGATCGCTCAAGTGCATGATACTCACTGATAGGATTTACTGACAAAACTCTGATTTGCTGCAGTTATTCAGATTATTTAAGTGAATGTAAAAACACACTCAATGTTTTGCTGGTTTTACAGTCAGGATTGGTCAATGAGGGACACAGGCTGCAACCATGGTATTCCTATTTTTGGGGGTGGCATGGTTGACACAAGATAAAAGCTTGCACATTCCGTTTCTAATAAAGCTCATAATGAAATAATAAAAATAGTACAAGCTAAAAAGTAATCATTTTTCTTTTAATCAATATTGATTTTACAAAATAACTTACATCCCACTGAAGCTTATACGTATTTTTCGGACCCATTTAAAGCGCAACCGGGTTAAGGCGAATGAATGAAACAAAACTCTTAAGTTCCGTCGGAAAGCTCAGTTGGCTTTACATGGCACAGGGCAGTCTTCTTGCTTCCTCCCACTTCCGTACCATTGATTCGTTAATGTTGAATTCTCTCGCAGCTGCTCTATGTCCATGTTGTACTGCGTGACCGATAGCGTTGTGTTTGAAATCCGCTTCGAAAATGAATGAATGAATGCACGTACCCTAATGCTGAAGCACATACCGTATTACTCCGCGATGCTGCGCACTACGGTGGCCGTAAGCTTCGTAACTTACCAAGGCCGTGCTAAAACATTTTGACAGATTTATGAGCGCCGTGTACCATCTACAATCGGTTCTAGGTCAGAAGGCACAACCGGAATTAATTCATACATTAGACGCACCACATTTTAAGGCGCACTGTCGATTTTTGAGAAAGTTAAAGGATTTTAAGTGCGCCTTATGGTCCGAAAAATACGGTACTTTAAACATGTAAGGCTACATAGTGTTTTCTAAAGGACTTCTTTAGTGCTCTATAAAAGCAAGCAAATGTTACTAATTGCAATTTCAGCAATAAAATTGGTACAATTAAAGCAATATTTATCATCTGACAACATTGTTGTAATGCATTCCAATATTAAATTAAACCTAAAATTGGGTGAAACAGCCAAAAAAAAAAAACACAGCAAAATAATTATTAAATGGTTCTGACTTCACATTAAATCCATCAACAAACAGAATTTAATATTTATGATTCTGCCACAGATAGAAGCAGGATTCAAATGAGAAACTGTGGGAAATAATTTACCATAGTACAAAGTAAATTCAAAAACTACATATCTTAAATGCAGAAATTTCAAGAAAGTATGAATGAATTTAGAAATTGCTACTAGAATTTTCACTTCTTATTAAGTCATTTGACAATTAAGGCAGTAAATGAATTTGTACCGCTCTAGCAGCAATGCATTTCAGGTGGAGTTCTGTTCTTTTGCATGCGTCAGTTCTGAATTGCTATCTGTTCAGACTAGTGTCAGATACAAAGCGATTAAAAACAACGTACACAACGTACTAAGTAAGTCAGCACTTGCCACTGCCACAGCATACTGCAGTATTGCATTTAGTAGACCACTCTGAGGAGATTGTGTAAATGGACTACGATTTTGCATCATCTTTGCATGCGTGTTTACAGCCAGACTTTCCCTTCCCATATACCTACACATACTCTCACTGGCCACTTTATAAGGTACACCTGTTTAATTGCTCTATAAATCAAATATCTAATCGGCCAATCACATGGCAGCAACTCAACGTATATAAGTATGGGTACATGGTCAAAAATGACCTGCTGAAGTTCAAACTGAGCATTAGAATGAGGAAGAAATGTGATTGAAGGGACTATGACCGTGGCTGGTCTGAGTATTTCAGAAACTGCTGATCTCTGGGATTTAACACAGTCATCTCTAGGGTTTACTGAGAATGCCCTGAAAAAGAGAAAATATCCACTGAGCAGCAGTTCTCTGGGTGAAAATGGCTTGTTGATTCCAGAGGTCACAGGAGAATAGCCAAACTGGTTCGAGCTGATAGAAAGGCTACAGTAACTAAACTAGGCTACAGCATTGTAACTAAACATGGACTACAGCAGCAAAAGGCCACACAAGGTGCCACTTCTGTCAGCTAAAAACAGGCAATAGGCTACAATTCATGATACAGTCTTACAATCCAAGTAACTGTGGGATAAGGGTCTTGCTCAAGGACACAACAGTGGCAGAGGTGGGATTTGAACCCTGGACCTTCTGATCCACAGTCCAGTACCTAAATCGTTAGGATACCAGTACCAATTCGCACAGGCTCCATAAAATTAAACAACAGAAGATAGGAAGCAACCCCTGATCCGATGAGTCTTAATTTCTGCTGTAGCATTCAGATGGTAGGGTCATTTTCTGGCTGCTTTCACAACATCGCATTTTATGTGCACCAGGCATTCAGGCAATGGTCAGTGTTGAAACCTGATCTGTGCCAGGGGTTTTTTAACTAAACTAAACTATACATTATTCACTAATCCAGCTCATCAACATCGACAGACCCAAGAATAAAACATTAATAGCCCAGAGTGGGAGGTTTCTTAGAATTTTCTTGTTTGGCAGTACAGTAAGTTCCCTAGATTCAAACCAGCTCCGTTTAAAGAGTGGGTTCGTATGTCCAAAAGTTCGTATGTCCAACATATTTAGCCTAAGCATCCAGCTTGTGAGCCTCCAACACCTGATCTCACTTACTTTCATTTTAGTGTCCATCGTTGCGGCTCGATGCTCTTCTTAGGGAGATCATCCCTGCTTTTACGGTTAATACCAGACATGCTGGGTTTAGAAAAGTGCACAAACTCCACAAAAAGGAATATACTGTACGAAGGTAGTGTTATGACCACGGTCCTACCGGACTACACTTCCCAGCATCCACGGCTCCTTCCATGTCATCACTGTGGAGTGTGTCACCTTTGTTTACAGTGTGACTTCCTGATGTACTTCAGCTGTTTCTAGTTTCTGTCTCATTAGTTTGGTTATTAGAACCCTGCATTTCCTTTGTTTGGTGTGAATTGAGTGCGTATCGTTTCTGGGCAGAGCGCTCTGTTATGGTTTCGGACCCCTGTTTCACGTTTCCTTTCTTCCTTGCACACAATCAATGCCATTCCTCTTTTGCTGTGGTTTGGGCTGTTTTGTATTGCCCAGCGCTTAGTTTCGTTATTGCACTCAGTTCTCCAGTTTTTGTCAGTTTCTTAAATCTCTGCTCTGTACCAGCTTCTAGTGTTCATCTCCCACTTTCTGCCCAAGCAGGAGACTTAACAATTTAACAACAACTTACGGAAACAACAACGTTCTGCTTGCCTCTGTTAAGCACCATTTCAATGAAACTTTTCCACCACAGTTTTTAATTATTCACGCATTTAAATAACTTTCAAAGTACTGCACATGCACGTTCGCATCTTTGAAAGTTCGTTAGTCAAAGGTTCGCATCTAGGGGACTTGCTGTACAGTGCCAAGGCTGACGACACAGAGAAGTCAGTTACTGACAAAATTCAGCATCGGTTACATGGAATAGATTTAGGTTTTAGATCACGGCTGCTCTCAAAATATGCAAAGACAGACTGATATGTCTGGGGGGGGAACATTAAAAAACTGTTCCAGCAACAACCACCGCCAAAAGAAACAATCCCAAAGAGGAACAACACCGTATCCAGGTGCATGCATGTGGGACAACATCTGTGCAACCAGAAACAGTGCTAAACTTAACTAACAATAAAAAAAAACTGGGACTGTGGTAGCCTATCGGGTAAGGTACTGGAACTAGGGACCAAAAGGTCCAGGGTTCAAATACCCCTCGGCCAAGCTGTCACTGTTTGGGTCCTTGTGCAAGACCCTTAACCCAAAATTGCTGGACTGCAAGACCTGGTATCAATTGTAAGACGCTCTGGGATAAGTGGGCGTGGCGTCTGCTAAATGCTGTGAAATGTAAAAACTTGTTAATATAATATCAATATGCAAACCCTTTTCCTAACCCACAACCCTGTGCCCAGCCACACACAACTTGAAAAACACACTTTTTTGCACGGTCTAGAGATTAATTGTCAGAATCAATTTTTTTGTGAGTGTTTTAATATGCTATTATTTGTGGACCACCCAGAATAAGGTGGTGAAAGGCACTTAAACCGGAAACAATTTACTTTTGTGGAAGAGTGCTCGTTGACTAACTTTTTTAAGTGGTCTTGTCATTTCTGTTTCTGTGTGGGAGTTTAAGACTGTCATTATTAGAGAAAGTACTTTGATTGCTGTGGGTAGTTGGCTGGTTTAGGGGTGTTGTTTTTCTCTCGGGGTCTCGAAAGAGTGGTGGGTTTGTTTTGTGAGAGGTGAGTAGGGGTGTGTGGCTCAAAAGGTCCAGCAGAGGGGAGGGGACGTATGGTGGTTGGGGTGTCGGTATTGAGGGTGGGGGGGGGTCGGATAGGTGCACAGGATGGGGGGTTAACACCGATCATAAAAAAAAAATGTGGAAATAGTGTGGTGCGTGCTCCCGACTTAAAAACATACAATTTTTTTTTTTTTTTTTTTTTCTGCCAGACCACCCATCCCTAAACTGTAAAAGCCTTTCCGATCCTTAAATTCAACATCAGGCCCTGGTTTACAGTAAGCCCTTATCATGTTATGACAATCACCACTCTAACTTAAACGTGAATAATGCAAAAAATGTGCACCTCTGCAACTTCTCATTTCTGGCTGTTACAACAAAGAGGGAAGTACTTACACCTACTACGCCAAGAGTTTGACTGTAAAATGAAGCCGGGTTGTTTGTCAACAGTCTGCCGTTAAGGGCCATTAAAAACTATGTACAACTTTGCCAGGCAGGCCAAACATTGAGCAAAGGCTCCACAAGTTGGTTTATAGCACACTGGAGATGTTTTGTGATTTTATCAAAATATGATTTTAACCCCATGTGGTTTCGACGTCAAAATCAATGCATTTTCAGACTGCACTATTTTTTATTAAAAAAAAGAAAAGAAAAGTTTTATTGCACTTAACATTTATTAATAGGTGGTAGCACTTTCTTCTTTCTGGAAGAAGAAAAAAAAAAAAGTGTAAATACTAGGGGTGGGAACTGATAGGCACCTCACGATTCGATTAAGATTACGAGGACTGTTATCAACTTATTAAGCGATTAACCAATTATTGATGCATCATGACGCATCTTTTGGTTCTGTAGAGGATTTCTTTTTTCTCACAGCGATTCCATGACTTTGGTGTTGGTCTCATTGTATACTGTGGGGATCAGTTGTAATTTGTGTCAGTAATGCAGGCCTTACACCAAAAGACTTTAAGCAGTTTTACAGCTGCAGACAAATTACTAATATTGAAATAAAATTAGTGATGCACGATATATCGGCGGCTGATATATTATTTGTTGATATATGGATTTTGTTCAGTTATCGGTATCGGTCCGATATTAGAATTTTATCCGATATAATAACCAATATTTCTAATATATTTACATATGAATATTTTTGTTTTCTTCTTATATTCTTCTATATCTTTTTTTTCTTTTGGCTGTTACTCATTAAGCAAAATATCTGATGTTGCTGACTGTATTGTTCTTTGTTCTTGTTGCTAAAAAAGATTCTTACCTTTTTAATGCAAGGAAAAAAAATTAAATTGTTCCTTTGAGCCTCACCTTACATTCACAGTAATCGTCATGTTTGATTGAACTGTTTTATTGCTTATTATTATTAGAGCTAAAATGAATTACTGATCCAGTTTTTAACACCAGCTCATATATGGATTTTCATATGAACGTTTTTTAAATGCAGAAAGGTTAAATTATCGTTTTTTAACATCGGTATCGGCCACAATGATGTGCTAAATATCGGTTATCGAATCGGCCCAAGAAATTCAGTATCGGTGCATCCCTAAAGAAAATCATGAGAATCCTGCCAGTGTTGGATCACGGTCGTGTCATTTCAGTCGTTTGATGTGAGGTGGGCAGGATAGTTGTTGTTATTCAAAATAAAAAAAAATGTGTTTTCACTTGGATACTTAAGATATGTTGAAGCCACAGTAGAGCATTTCCTTTACAATTTTAAATCTAATGCTTCTAGTAATTCCATTAAATTGCAGGGGACTAGTTTTGTGTAAAAACCATATACAAGATAATGTGCAATGGTTTTCCACATTGTAAAAGAATGCCTTATCAAATGTAAAATCAATAATTGTGAGAAAATCGATTTTTGCACTCAGTATCATGAAACAAACTGAACTGTGCAGAGTGTATCGTTACACACATATTTGGGACCGTGGTAGCCTAGCGGTTAAGGTACTGGGCTATGGACCAGAAGGTCAAGGGTTCAAATTCCACCTCTGTCAAGCTGTCACTATTAACAAACAATTGCTTGTATTGTAAGATTGCAAGATGTCTCTCTGGTCTCCTAAATGCTGTTCTCCAAGGGTCCATTCCCCATAGATCACAGTAAACCAAAAAAGTCCAGCCACCAGCATCCTGTAGGCAGGGTCCAATGAGCACTGACAAAAGATTAGAGGATGACTAACACAAACTGTGCAACAACAGATGAGCTACTGTCTCTGACTTTACATCCACAAGGTGAAGTAATAAGGCAGATGTGCATAGTGAGTGATCACAGTGTTTAAAAACACCAGCAGCACTGCTGTGTCTGATCCACTCATACCATCAAATGACACTAACACACCACCACCACTGGACAATGAGTGTAGAAACAAAGAGTTGTACCAAATAAAGTGATCAGTGAGTGTATTTACACATACACACAGATGAAATGTGCATAAATATGTACACACATTCTGAAAAATGACCAACTAACAGCAGTAATGTTAGTTACATATGAATTACGCTTCTTAAACACTTAACACCACAACTAAAGAGTGCAAATCCAGAAAGACGTACTAGAAGTATCAGCAAACTTAACCACCGCTCAAACACAGACAACAATGAGACGCGAGTTCTACCACACAGCCTGTACTTATCTTTTGAGAAAATTAAACAACGTTGGGAACGTGGACGAACGAACTGTTCAGCAATGGGAATGATGTCTCAGCCTAAAATGTCTCCTTTCTTACAATTCGGGCTAGCATATTCTGATTTTATGACTGCATTTTAATTAGAGGCACAGGTTAAGTAAAAAAACATCCACAGAGATTGCTGCGCCTTTTTCAATCATCCTAATTATTCTGTAGTACAGACAAAATCAAGAGCCAATGACATACAAATTCCAAAAACAATTAAAAAGCAGAAACATGCGGAAAATCAAACAAAAGTGTGTATATATGCATACGTTTATATATCTATTTATATATATGTATATATACACACACACACAGTATATGCACATTTCACTGACGTCATTACGCTCAGAACTGCAACTACAATAGACATCAGCTTCAGCCTGATTACAGGCCTGGATCTAAGCTCATGGAAAATAACTACAACTTAAAGCGCCATTACAGTATTGGACAAAACTTACATCTTATTTAAATGGTTTAATTAAAATTGGTTTTACTGCAGCCATAACACCCTGACTGTGCAAAAAGATTGCAAATTATGACTGTGTAAATAAGAGCCTGTATACATCTTACAGCCTTGATCTGTTTTACAATAATCACAAACTGGTACATTTGATTCCCTTCGTATTTTCAAATGTAGAATTAGCTTACTAAAGCTCTTTCATGTTTAGTATGTAATTCAATTTCTTGTTTGTTCATTCTACTGTCAACACGTTAGATTAGGGGTGGGCAATATGTATCGTCTACAATAACACCTTAATGATTTGTGAGCGGACATAATTATTAAAACAGAGTCAAAAACCTGCTTTCATAAACTGGTTTCATGAACATGACAAGGAGTTCAGTTTTCCTCAAAGGGCTTCCCAAGTCTCTGGACCACAGTCCAATAGAACACCACTGGGAGATTACAAGCATTAAAGAGTGAGCTGTAATAGCCTAGCAGTTAAAATAATGAACTATGGAACAGAAGGTCCAGGGTTCAAATACCACCTCTGCCAGGTTACCACCGCTGGGTCCTTGAGCAAGACCCTTAACCCATAATTGCTTGGATTGTAAATTGTACTGGCTAAGACTGTACCAGCTGTAAGTCACTCTGAATAAGAGGATCTGCTAAGTGCCTAGATGTAGTAGAAAGTGTGTCTGAAAAATCTGCAGGAATTGTGTGACGTCAGCATGGAGCAGAATCTCAAAGGAATGCTTCCAACATCTTGTGGAACCTATGTCACAAATAATTGAGGCTTTTTTTTTGAGTACAAAGTGTGGCCCTACCCAGTATTAGGATAGTGTTACTAAAAAAAGTGGGTGGAATTTCTCAGCACTGCAGTGACACTGATGGTGGTGTGTTTTGCTGGTATGAGTGGATCAGAAACAGCAGTGCTGCTGGAGTTTTTAAACACTGTGTTCACTCAGACATCTACCATATTGCACCACCCTGTAGATGTAGTCAGAGACAGCAGCTCATCTGGTGTTGCACAGTTTGTGTTAGTCATCCTCTAATCCTTCATCTGTGCTCACAGGATGCTGGTGGCTGGACACTATTATATTTTCTACAATTGTAGAAATATAAAGCACATCTATATGGTAAGTGAAACTGATTAAATGGACAATTAGTGCAGAAACAAGGCAATGTACCTAATAAAGTGATCTGTGGGTACACATTGAAACCTACAAATCTGAGCTTGTTCATGCAATTTTCTTTGTGATCCTAAAATTAAGTTTAATGTAGTTTTAAGAATTCTATATTCATTGGGAATACACATCAGCAAAACTGCTACACACAAAGCTGTCCAACACATTCTAAACACTCATGCATTTAGAGATTTTGTTTTCAATCAAATTTCATAAGGAAACAACCAGGCAAAATGATATTCACTGATCAGTCGGCTGGTCAGACTCTGCATACGTACAAATACAGTGGTGCTTGAACGTTTGTGAACCCGTTAGAATTTTCTATATTTCTGCATAAATGTGACCTAAAACATCATCAGATTTTCACACAAGTCCTAAAAGTAGATAAAGAAAACCTAGTTAAACAAATGAGACAAAAATATTATACTTGGAGGACAATGATCCAATATTGCATACTAGTGAGTAGCAAAAGTATGTGAACCTTTGCTATCAGTATCTGCTGTGACCCCCCCCCTGTGCAGCAATAACTGCAGATAAACGTTTCCTGTAACTGTTGATCAGTCCTGCACACCGGCTTGGAGGAATTTTAGCCCATTCCTCCATACAGAACAGCTTCAGCTCTGGGATGTTGGTGGGTTTCCTCACATTAGCTGCTCACTTCAGGTCCTTCCACAACATTTCCATTGGATTAAGGTCAGGACTTTGACTTGGCCATTCCAAAACATGAACTTTATTCTTCTTAACCATTCTTTGGTAGAACGGCTTGTGTGCTTAGGGTCGTTGTCTTGCTTGCATGACCCACCTTCTCTTGAGATTCAGTTCATGACAGATGTCCTGACATTTTTTTTCCTTTACAATTCTCTGATATAATTCAGAATTCATTGTTCCATCAATGATGGCAAGCCGTCCTGGCCCAGATGCAGCAAAACAGGCCCAAACCATGATACTACCACCACCATGTTTTCACAGATGGGATAAGGTTCTTATGCTGGAATGCAGTGTTTTTTTCCTTTCTCCAAACATAACGCTTTTCTTTTAAAACCAAAAATTCTATTTGGGTCTCATCCGTCCACAAAACATTCTTCCAATAGCCTTCTGGCCTTGTCCACGTGATCTTTACCAAACTGCAGATGAGCAGCAAATGTTCTTTTTGGAGAGCAGTGGCTTTCTCCTTGTAAAACCCTGCCATGCACCAATTGTTGTTCAGTGTTCTCTTCTGATGGTGGACTCGTGAACATTAACATTAGCCAATGTGAGAGGGGCCTTCAGTTTGCTTAGAAGATACCTGGGGTCCTTTGTGACCTCGCCAACTATTACACATCTTGCTCTTGGAGTGATTCTTTGTTGGTCGACCACTCCCTGGGGAGGGTAACAATGGTCTTGAATTTCCTCCATTTGTACACAATCTGTCTGACTGTCCCCCCCCCGAGTCCAAAACTCTTTAGAGATGGTTTTGCAACCTTTTTCCAGCCTGATTGAGCATCAACAACTCTTTCTGAGCTCTTCAGAAATCTCCTTTGTTTGTGCCCATGATACCACTTCCACAAACGTGTTGTGAAAGAAACAGACTTTGATAGATCCCTGTTCTTTAATAAAAACAGGGTGCCCACTAACACCTGATTGTCATCCCACTGATTGAAAACATCTGACTACTTTCACCTTCAAATTAACTGCTAATCCTAGAGGTTCACATACTTTTGCCACTCACTAATATGTAATATTGGATAATTGCCCTCAATAAAATAAAACGACCAGGAATAATACTCGTCTCATTTGTGTTCAACTGGGTTCTCTTTATCTACTTTTAGGACTTGTGTGAAAATCTGATGTTTTTTAGGTCATATTTATGCAGAAATATAGAAAATTCTAACGAGTTCACAAACGTCCAAGCACCACTGTAAATATACACTCCCCAACAACACAAACCAACAGCCATTGCAAATTAAACATTAGGATCCTTTCCCTACAGCAGCTGCGTAAGTAATTAGCCATGGTTAGCAACTTCATTTGCTAAACAAGCTATTGGGTGTGGGAACGCTACCCACGCCACCAGTTAGCTCTTACAGGCCCTGGGGTATCAATGTTGATCAAAACAGTCACAGAAAGAGACCAATAAAAACAATCCTATACAGTCCCAACTCTTGTGAAAAAAAAGGAACAATAAAGGTAACACAATACAAATCGGGGTACCGGAATGGGTGTCGTTGACAGCTGACAGGGCTTCAGGTTGTGTCCTAAACCGCATACTAACCAGCTACGTTAAGGGTCAAATTAGAACACCGCCAACGCTTTCGTTACTATTAAGACTGATAGTGCGTTAAAGGTAGACTGCGGTTTGGAACGCAACCTTCGCTTACTAGCTATGCTACCCAGTTTGTTGACACCGCTATAGCTAACAACACTGAATCACAGAACTGCTATGTACCGATACACGTTTAATTACATATAAAGAAAAATATTTCAGGGGACATACGAGTATAGCAAACATATAACGGAGACAAAATCACGAGAACACGAACGAGAACGGAAGGGCGGTAAAGAAGCTAGTTTGTTGACACCGCTAAAGCTAACATTGCTACACAACAGCACACACATTATATGTACGCTACACGGGCAGTTCGGAATGATGTAAATACAAATAAAGTACACAAAGCGTCAAACAAACCCACTACCCAAAAACTACCTTATTATTACCATGCAAATTCAGCAGAAACGAGCGAGTTTGTTGACAGGCTAAGCGCTGTTAGCACCGAGGCCTTGCACATTCGGTTGCAGCTGACGCCTAAAATAAATACACACCGTATTTCTACTCAAATAACACACAGACACAACTAAACAAGAAAACAAGTGAGGTGCTTATTTAGTTTGACTCACAACACCGTACAACTGAGTGTCACCGCTCAGGCTAGCTCCTCGCCGCTGTGTGATGTTCGCTAACGCAGGCTCTGGGATACTCACCCTGTCTATATCTGCTCTTCTCAAGCTTTATTCACAGAAGTTAGCAAAGGTGACCTAAAATCTTTCTGAACTCCGTAGTTGCTTTTTTTGTTAGGAATCTGGGTGCTAAAATTCTTTATGGGGTTCTTTCTGCGCGCTGTGCTAAATGAAAACACAGAGAGCCTCTATAACCATGTACAGCGGCTGCACCTTCAAGCCTCCATCTTACTGAAACGGGGAGGAGGGAGCGAGTGCGGGGTACGAGCGAAACTTCACGGCGCATGCGCCAATACAACGCGTTTTTGGGTAATGTAGTATCGTTTGCGTTCACAGAAGTAACATAAGCCTGATTTTGTTTATTTGACGTCCCTTTCAGCATCAGTGTCTGTTTAGGACAGGCACAAGGTTACTTTGA
Organism: Ancistrus triradiatus; assembly: GCA_025084515.1. NCBI lineage: Eukaryota > Metazoa > Chordata > Actinopteri > Siluriformes > Loricariidae > Ancistrus > Ancistrus triradiatus. Next base: position 79,719 of record JAJAGP010002441.1, on the reverse strand, counting down.
ATCATACATACTCAGGCCGGGGCAATTTTAGTGTAATCAGTGTGTTTTTTAGTGCGTGGCTTAGTGGTTAGGGTACTGGACTATGAACCAGAGAGTCCAGGGTTCAAATCCCACCTCTGCCAAGCTGCCACTGTTGGGTCCTTGAGCAAGACCCTTAACCCACAATTGCTTGGATTGTAAGACTGTATCAATTGTAAGTCGCTCTGGATAAGGGCATTTGCTAAGTGACATAAATGTAAATGTCTTTGAACTGTGGGAGGAAGCTTGAGTAAACCCACACAGACATGGGGAGGACAAGCAAACTCCGAGGTCAGGATCAAACCGGGGGTGCACTGAATGGAACTGAACTGAACTTAATTGAACGCTTTTATTCACCAAATGCTGGGTGCAATGAATGTCTCCAGCCCCACCATACCCAGGCCACTTAATGTCGATGTGCATATTTTACATTTTATTTGAAGTATGACTCCATGACTTGAGTTTCATTCTTAGATTTAGCATCTACGCCGCCCAAGGAGGTTGGGTCCCTTTTTGAGTCTTGGTCCTCCCAAGGTTTCTTCCTCATAACACTTAGGGAGTTTTTCCTTGCCACTGTCGCCCTAGGTTTGCTCAATTTGGGATTGGACGTAGATAGTAGGAGATAATCTAAACTTGTAAAGTTTCTTTGAGACAATGCTCCATTGTAAAAAGCGCTGTATAAATGGATCTGACTTGACTTGACAATACAATAAATTATTTTTGGTCTTGAGCCACAGCTAATACAAGACAGAACAATACAGTCATAATAGATATACATTAGAAATAAAAAGCAATTCACACTTGTATGTTATAAATACACACAGTAGTAGGCTACTTATGATAGAGAGGACAATAAAGCATTTGCTAAACAATAACCTGAATGGTGGTTATTGCACGTGTCTATGAGCACAGACACACACAGAGTGAGCACACAGAAGAGATTCAAAGCCCCAGCCAGTATGCAAATAACAGGCAAGAGAGTCAAATCCTATATTATGCTGACAATTGCTGAAATTAGCAGGGTGCTGGAATTACATAACAGTGACAGGCACCTGATATCAGAATACAGTGGAATTGGACTGGATTTATGTTCAATAACTATGGAAGTGCAATATTAGTGTTCACTGAAGTGCTAAATGAAAAAGGATTAAGACTGTGAGAGACTCAGACAACCAGATGAAATTTATTCCACCGCTTGTTTACCAATACAGAGATGAGTTTGGATGCTTGTTAACCTTGTGCTTAACATACAGTGGAGAAAATAAGTATTTGATCCCCTACTGACTTTAAAAGTTTTACTACAAAAAAAATAAATGAATTGTCTCATAATTTTATGCCAGCTTTATTTTAACAGTGACACATAGAATATCAAAAGAAAAACTGAGAAAATTACATGAAATGAGAAATAAAAATTCATTTGAATTTGATTGGAGGAAATAAGTATTTCACCCCCTAGTAAAACATCATTTAATACTTGGTGGCAAAACCCTTGTTGGCAAGCACAGCAGTCAGACGTTTCTTATGAGGTTCGCACACATTTCAGGTGTAATTTTGGCCCACTCCTCTCTGCAGATCATCTCCAAATCCTTAAGTTTTTTATGCATGCATTTGGAAACGCGAAGCTTCAGCTCTCTCCATAGATTTTCTATGGGCTTGAGGTCAGGAGACTGGCTAGGCCATTCCATGACCTTGATATGCTTCTTATGGAGCCACTCCTTTGTTCCTTGTCTGTATGTTTTGGGTCGTTGTCGTGCTGGAAGACCCATCCACGACCCATTTTCAGTGCCCTGGCGGAGGCAAGGAGGTTGTCACCCAGGATTTTGCGATACATGGCCCCGTTCATCTTCCCATCGATGCAGTGAAATTGGCCTGTGCCCTTAGAGGAAAAACACCCCCAAAACATAATACTTCCACCACCATGCTTGACAGTGGGGATGGTGTTCTTAGGGTCATATTCTGTATTTTTCTTCCTCCAAATACGTCGAGTTGATTTGAGACCAAAGAGCTCAATTTTGGACTCATCTGACCACAGCACCTTCTCCCAGTCTCTCTCGGAGTCATTAATATGTTCATTGGCAAACTTGAGGCGGGCCTGGACGTGAGCCTTCTTGAGCAGAGGAACCTTGCGTGCACTGCAGGATTTTAAACCATTATGTCTCAGTGTATTACCAATGTTTTTTTTGGAAACTGTGGTCCCAGCTGCCTTGAGATCATTACCCAGCTCCTCCCGTGTAGTTCTTGGCTGATTTTTAGCCTTTCTCATGATCAGTGAGACTCCACAAGGTGATATCTTGCATGCAGCTCCAGGCTTGGGTCGACTGACAGTAATGTTGTACTTCTTCCACTTCTGAATAATTGCACCAACAGTTGTCACCTTCTCATCCAGCTTCTTACTTATGGCTTTGTAGCCCATTCCAGCCTTGTGTAGGTCAACACTTTTGTCCCTGACATCTTTCGACAGCTCTTTAGTCTTGCCCATGGTGGCGATGTTGGAGTGTCACTGAGTCTGTTGGCAGGTGGCCTTTTATACAGGTGACAATTTGGGACAGGTGTCTCTCATGCAGGTAACGACTTCACTGAGATTAGGGTGGGTCAGTGGTCTGTGGGAGCCAACATTATTCATGTTTTTTAGAGGATCAAAAACTTATTTCCCTCAATGAAATGCAAATATATATTTTTTAAATATACTTTCATTTTATAGATTATCTTTTTGATATTCCATCTCTCACTATTAAAATGAAGCTACCATAACAATCATAGACTGTTTAATTATTTGTCAGAGTACAAACTTTCAAAATCAGTGAGGGATCAAATACTTATTTCCTCCTCTGTAGCTATTTATCATATCTGAAAATACATTTGCAGACATCCCACCTTTCCCACATTCCAGGAGTCTCTCACATGTTGACAGTAGCTCCCCGATGCCCTCAATTTATATACAATATCCCAAAGAAAATACAAAACAAATTTCACCCCAGACTACACTACAATGTAATGTTGAGGTGGGTTTAACAGCTCTCATTAGTTCTTAAACTAACTGACTAGTTGCAAAGGAGCTGCTGTAGTCCGTCTGCCACAAGGTTCAAAGTGTTGTGTGTTCAGAGATGCTCTTCTGCATACCTCAGTAGTAATGAGTGGTTATCTGAGCCACTGTTGCTTTTCTATCATGCCTAAATGCACTGCATTGCTGCCATGTGATTGGCTGATTAGATATTTGCATTAACGAGCAGTTGAACAGGTGTACCTGAACATTAAATATGGATTTCTCTGCATAAACATCCCACAACTGCTACCAGGCCAAGATTGTCCCATAATACCACAGTTCTATTTTATTAAAATAATGACCAAACTCTGCTTATTGTATTCAGTACGCCATTGATATGCGTGTAATAAAGACTAGTTTTCGTGAGATTAAAATGTATTTTTCATACATCATAAACTTGAAAGTGGGTTATATTTGAATTGGACACAATAGGAGAGTTATTATGGGTTTACATCTTACATGATAAGGCCAAACTCCCTGAGGACTTGCTTAAAGTTGTAATAGACAAAAAGACTTGATGAGCAGAAGGATAATACTATAATAGCTATTAGTATTGTTTGTTTATATGATGGAGCTTGCATGTTCTTCGGATACACCGGTTTCCTCCCCCATTCCAAAGACATGCGTGTTAGGTTAACTGGTGTTTCCAAAGTGCCCCTTAGAGTGTGAGTGTGTGCATGATGTGTGAGTGTAATTGCCCTATTATGGATTTGGTGCCCTGTCTAAGCTGGTTCCTGCCTTGTTGCCCTGGTTTTGATGGCTGATCACCGTCTTTCCCCTGACCCTCACTACGAGATAAGTGGGTATTGACAAGGAATGAATGAATTTTATTTGGTTACTTAACTTGCTATCAGCTCATGCCATTGTTTTTTCACATCGACACACACACAAGGTTTAGCAACAATCAAAACAGTCATAAGTGGTGTGAAAAAGTGTTTTGCCCCTTCCACTGATTTCCTATTTTTTTTTTTGCATGTTTTTCACACTTAAGTGTTCCGGAACATCAAACCAATTTCAATATTAGTCAAAGACAACACAAGTAAACACAAAATGCAGTTTTTAAATGAAGGTGTTTATTATTAAGTGAGAAAAAAATCCAAACCTACATGGCCCTGTGTGAAAAAGTGATTGCCCCCCTTGTTAAAACATAACTTGTTAAAACATAACAAAAACATAACATAGTTTATCACACCTGAGTTCACTGTCTCTAGCCACACAAAGGCCTGATTATTGCCACACCTGCTCTCAATCAGGACATCACTTAAATAGGACCTGCCTGACAAAGTGAAGTACACCAAAAGATCCTTAAAAGCTACACATCATGCCGAGATCCAAAGAAATTCAGGAACAATTGAGAAAGAAAGTAATTGAGATCAGTCCAGAAAGGGTTATAAAGCCATTTCTAAAGCTTTGGGACTCCAGTGAACCACAGTGAGAGCCATTATCCACAAATGGCGAAGACATGGAACAGTGGTGAACCTTCCCAGGAGTGGCCGGCCGACCACAATTACCCCAAGAAAGCAGTGGCGACTCATCCAAGAGGTCACAAAAGACCCCACAACAACATCCAAAGACTAAGGGTCAATTGCTCATTTTAAGGTCAGTGTTCATATGCCTCCCCACCATAAAAAGATGCTGGCAAAATGCAAGACAACAACCACTGTTGAGCAAAAAGAACATTAAAAGCTCTCTCAATTTTCTTCCCTGACACATCTGATTATCCCCAATACTTTTGGGAAAAACATTCTTTGGGACTGCCGAGACAAAGTTAACGCTTTGAAGGTGTGTGTCCCCATTACATCTGGCGTCAAAGACACATCATTTCAGAAAAGAACATTATCGCAAAAGTAAAATATGATGGTGGGTATGTGTATGGTCCCTGGGGCTGTTTTTGCTGCTCATGACTGGAAGACTTGCTGGAACTATGGAATTCTAACCAAAAAATCTGAAGGAGAATGTCCGGCCATCTGTCATGAACCTCAAACTGAAACAGACAAGACCCAAAACACACCAGCAAGTTCCACCTCCTGAATGGCTGAAAGAAAAAACCTAATGAAAGATTTGGAGTGGCCTATTCAAAGTCCTGACCGAATCCTATTTATATGCTGGGCGGACCTTAAAAAGGCCCCAAAAAGGCCGTTCATGCTGAAAAACCCTCCAATGTGGCCTGATTACAACAATTCTGCAAGATGATGGCCAAAATTCCTCCACAACACTGTAAAGACTATTGCAAGTGGTCCATCACAAACGCTTGGTTCAGTTGTTGCTGCTAAGGGTGCCTTACCAGTTATTAGGTTTAAGGGGCAATCACTTTTTCACACAAGGGCCATGTAGGTTTGGATTTTTTTCTCCCTTAATAATAAACACCTTCATTTAAAAACTGCATTTTGTGTTTACTTGTGTTGTCTTTGACTAATATTTAAATTGGTTTGATGTCCCGAAACATGCATAAACTCAGAAATCATATATATGTATATTAAAAAATGCATATATATGTATAAAATATTGGAACTGATTACACACTCACATATATATATATATATATATATATATATATATATATATATATATATATATACTGTATGTGTGAGTGTGTAATCAGTTGAAATATTTTATTAAATCAATTGTTGCATTATTTTATAATCAAATATCCTGTATTTATACACCCTTGGAGGTCACCTGGGGTGAGTGAGATGGGGTTGGAGTGATGATACATTGATGAAATGAGGGTGGCCTGTCCACAGTTGGGCACTGTTGAATGCTGGCGACCTTCATACCCATACTACAGGGGTAAAAGTAGAACACCTCTATCTTCGTTACTGTGTGCACTAATATAGAACTGGGGAATTAAAATGCGGTTTGAGACGTTGCCTTGGCAGGACAGCTAGCAAGTCTCTTGACATTATCACTGTTTTTCTAACAAGCCGGACAACATACACCTGTATGCCTTTTGTTTTTTGTTGGAGCGAGTTCGTTGATTTTTTTTAGAAGGTCATCAGTCTTTTTAAATTTGAAAGCGGAACCCAGTGATGGGAACCCTCACATGGTAGTATAGACTAAAAACCAGATGTACTGCTGCAGTGTTACTTATATCCAGTTATACCAGTGCTGTCTAAGTAAACACAATAACATTGTAACACAGATCATGTTTTGCACCATTTACCATTTTTCACTGCTTTACCCTATGAATTAGCCGTAGTTTGTGCTGTATCATAAACAACCCCTAATTACGATTCCCTACATTCTACATGCAATACAGGGCACTATTAGCCTGTAGGTAACAAAAGTGGTAAGAGCAATTAACAAATTTAAACACGTCCATGTAAATTACTGTGCATAATCAGATTCTGTCACATAAACATACTACTACACACGATTCTAGCTTGTAACATAGTTAAATGAATATTTTGCATTTAAAAGGTATCGTTCTAGTAATTGCAATGCTTTTGCAACCTTCCTTAAGAGAAGATTCAAAGAAAATAATGATACTGAGCTAATAAAAAAGTTATATATGCTTTATTTTGAGGTTTATATTGTCCACATATATGGTTACACAGTGCTATTTTAATTGGAAAACGATACTTAGTGAAAAAGGAGCAAGCAAAAATTATACATACATATTATTTAAGCAACAATTATATATTTTAATCACCTGTCAAACTATTTTATATGCATGGGAAGACCTGCATAAAGTGTATTACAATAGTCCAGTGTAAACACAGTATAACTAAAACAATCACCCGAGTGACGTCCATAAAAAAATGGCTGACTCCTGCTGATGTTGCGGAGGAGATTTACATTTACAGTACAAGCCTTTTAGCAGATGCCCTTATTCTTCATTCAAAACTGACAAGCCTTACAATCCAAGCAATTGCAGCTAAGAGCCTTGCTCAAACACCCAACAGTGGAAAATTGGCAGGGATGGGAACTGTTAACTGTTAAGCCAACGCAGTCCCTATGTCAATCAATAAGCTACTTATTATACAGAAATGAGCAGATACCTGCATAATGTAGTCCAGTTCACAATAGAGAATTCTAGACACTTTAACTATTCCAACTGGTCAGGGGATGCAGTCTGTGAGTTGTTCTGTGAAAAGACAAGATCTTGTCATGGGAGCATGTCTCCAGGAATGTATAGCAGCTCAACCCAGCTTGGCGAAGACTGAGAATGCACTTACACAGCTAAATAAAAACATCCAATCTACTTTTTAATGTTCATTGCTTATATTACTGTTATATTTTGTATCTTTAAGTTTGTTAATTTTACCTGCAGCAATATGTAACAGGGTTTTAGTTTAATGGTGCTCTTGGGCTGTAGGCTTTTTGTGCTAGCATGAGGTAATATCTTACTTCAGAAGAACACCAAAACCGTTGCGCAGTTTTTCCTCTGGATATGGACATCTGCTAAATGCCTTGCAAATGTACAACTACATGGAAATGCCTTGAGGGTTGAAGTTAGAGTTGAGGACAGATGAGAAACACAAACACAGTCACTCACACTGGGACACTTCATAGATGCCAACTGATCCAACATATGTCTTTGGAATGTGGGAGAACCCAGAGTAAACCCTTTCAGAGCTGGGGAGAACATGCAAACTCATCATAGGCAGCGTCCACACAGGCCACACAGGCCAAGACTCGTACACAGGTATCTGGAGATGTGAGGCAACATTCATTACCCTGCAAAAGTTATCTAATTTATATACAAAAAAATAATAACAGCATATCCGTAGTATTTTAAAAGCAAAGAGGAATTTCGCTTTTTAGAAAGTCTGTGTTATATACCTGTTAAGCGAAATACCAAAATGCACACTTGTAAAGCTGACGCACGAGCTATCAACAATATTTAAAGCGCCAAGTGTTTAACAGTAGGTGGCGACATACTGTGTCTAATGGTCACCGTGAACTGGATTACTTCCACGGTCAACGAATAGGAGCAATAACACAATAAAGTATGGTCACACAATGAAATAATTTGGGTTCTTTCTCTTAAACCAACTCCTACCAGTCAGTTTACAGAATTAAAGTAATGAAAAAGTAGTACTTCGATATATCTGATTGATACAAGTGTTCATTGCTTGAGGAATATCACTGTTTGCATTGCCACTTTGTAGAGATCTACTCCTGAGCATCTAATAATTGACATTTCTCAGCGATGTCTAAAGCGACCTCTTTCAGAACTACATTTTTATCTGCAGTTTGTAGGATGGACCTGAGACTAGACCAAAAAATATTTTTCTTGTTCTCGTCCTTCGGCCACTCCAGGTAGGTTTGCTGCCTTAGCAAGGTTCTTAGCTTTAGGAACTTCTTGGGAAGGGAGTCAGCCGGGATGGGCTCCAACAGAATAAAGATCAAAGAGTCGTCCTTCACATGAATGGCCCTGTGCTGAGCAAAGAAGAGCTCGTAGTTGCACCAGTCACTTTGAACAAAGTTATTTGAAAGGACAAAAATGGTCTTGTAGCTGTTCTCCACACAGCTGATGATGTTGTCCACAATCCACTGACCTGGAACAAAGTCTCGCTCATGAATGCAGATCGCCAACCCTGCGCTCTCTAAAGTCGGTGCTAGCTGAGAGCTCACCCAGACGGAGTCATGCTGGCTGTAGGAAATGAACGCATGGTAGTGGAAGGTGGCATTCATCAGTTTGGCTGCTCGTTTGCTGCGCCGACGTTTCACCCTCAACCATACCCAGAGCATTTTGGTGTACCAGATGCCATCACAGGCGTAGAAAGTGATTAACAAGGCGGATGTAATAATAATAAGTACTGGTAGAGCCACTGCTACTTGGAGACCTGGTGAGCAGGAAAGTTTCCCCGGCTTATACGCATTCAAGTTTTTTCCAGCTTCTGATGGTGGAGAACTGCATGTGTACTCTGAAGGCCAGTCAAGGAGAAGGTCCTTATTCATCGTGGTCACAAACCAAAAGGAGTCACAATCACAGACAAATGGATTATTTCCTGCTTTTAAAGTCTCCAGGCCAGAGAAGCCCTCTAGCTCAGCCTGGCCTATGGATGTGATTGCGTTCTGATCAATGTGGAGGTTTCTTAGGGCAGGTACATTAAGATTATAGGGGATGTACTGTATGCTGTTGAAGCTCAGGAAGAGATGTGTAAGTCCGGGCAACTGTGAGAGGACGTCTTGGGAAATGGCACTTATTCCAGTTTTGGAGAGGTCAATTTTTTGAAAATGAGGTGACAGGTATTGAAAGACAGTATTGCCCAAGTTGTTATGGCTAAGATCCAGTTCAATCAGGTGAGAGGGCCAGGAGCACAGTTCCCCAGTACGGATGGAGTTAAAACTTAAGTCTAATGATGTTAAGACCTTCATTTCATGGGTCTTTTTAGCTATATATGCCAGATCTTGAAACCGGTTTTTGCTGAGTGACAGCTTCCTCAAAGCAGGAAACACACCTTCATATGAACAGGAAAACCACCAGAAGCCAGAATCATCCAAGAGATTGTTTGACAGGTCCAAAATCTGCAATGATGGTATTACTGAAATTAATCGACATGGAAGGATATTCATCCCAGTCCCAGAGAACTTCATGTAAGTTAGCTGAGATATTAAGTCCATGCTCATATTGATTTTAGGATACTGGTATTGGTAGTGGTTCACGCCATCAAAAACAACTGCTCGTAAATTAGTCGTGTGGTTTTGACTTGGGAACTGAAACCCAGACGATGTGTCTTCATTGTATGTCATGTTCAAAAACGCGATTTCCTCAATAGATGATTTCCAAACATTTTGGATCAGTTTCACCATGACAGAGCTGTTCATCCATGTGTCCACAATAGTTAAGTTGGTCAGAAGACGGAGCTCCTTAAGGATGACAAAGGGATCATCTGGGACAGTACACTGATCTGGAAAAAGCTTGATTATTGTGATCTTCTTGGTATTAGTTTGGTCAAGGTCCATCAGCATGTTTTGGAAAATATCAAAGCGTTGACAAAATGTCACTTTCAGAGACACTTCCTGTAATGATCCAAGCTGGGCGAACGAACCTTTCTCATATGTTTTAAACTCAGAGCCACCTCCAAATAATAAGTGCTTTAAATGTAGATTTCGAAGAGGTTCCAAATCAGCAGTCCCAACAGAAGCTACTTTTGGACTCCCTATTGCAAAGGTGGTGAGATACATTAAGTCCCTGAAAAAGTCTGGAAGTTTGTAGCTGTCATATTGATTGTTGGAGAGGTCAAGGATCCTCAGTTGTGGCAAAGGCAGATATGGTATGAATTTCAGGGGATTGTAGGAGATGTTGAGAACTTTGAGTTCAGAGTTGTTGTAAAAGGCATTGGGGGAGATAAACTGAAGGCCACAGTGGGTGGCTTTGAAGAAACACAGATGGGTGAGTCTGTACAAGTCCGCATGAATAATACTGGCTATATTGTTTTGGGACACATCCAAGTATTCTGTTTCCTGTGGTAAGTCTGACGGTATCTTGGTCAAATTTTGATTAGATAGATCTTTGAATTTATCCCTCATAGATGAACAAAACTTGCTTTTTTTGTTTTCATTTTTCAAAGCAGTGGATGTTGCAATGAAAACTAACAGCGTGGAAACCCAAGTGGTCCATAACAAGGGTGGCAAACTGTAAAGGAAAAAAAAATCACATGTTATTTATTACATCCCATGTTCATGGGATGTAATTCATCACATTGTAATGGAATGAGATTAACACAATTCATATTTTCATTGTTTGCCAGTGTATGTCTCTAATACAGTGCACAGTGAGTGAACACTGTGTTTTAAAACTCCAGCAGCCCTGCTGTGTCTGGTCCAATCATACTAGCTTAACACACACTAACACACCACCACTTCATTTACATTTACATTTACAGCATTTAGCAGACGCCCTTATCCAGAGCGACTTACAATTGATACAATCTTACAATCCAAGCAATTGTGGGTTAAGGGCCTTGCTCAAGGACCCAACAGTGGCAGCTTGGCAGAGGTGGGATTTGAACCCTGGACCTTCTGGTCCATAGTCCAGTACGTTAACCGCAAGGCTACCACAGTCCCACATCAGTGTCAGTGCAGTGCTGAGAATGATCCACCACCCAAACAGGACCTGACCTGTGGGGGTCCTGTCCATTAGAGAATAGAGTAAAGGGGACTAACAAAGTATGTAGAGAAACAGATGGACTACAGTCTGTAATTGTAGAACTACAAAGTGCAGTGACCACTAAAACTTAAAAACACTTAAAAAATGGAAAAATATGGAATGCCTAAGACTTTTTCACAGTGCTTGTATGCACATTTAAAAAGTAACTGCAGTGGTTATTAGTGGCTTATCAATATTTTCCTCATAGCCTTGTTAATCCTCACACTTCCTGACAGAACAATTTTGTATATGAATTAAAGTAACTGACTTCACTCTATCTCTCTCTCTCTCTCTCTCTCTCTCTCTCTCTCTCTCTCTCTCTCCAAATACAATTACTTTACTATGGTTGTCTACACTATGTTTTGGCTTTAGACTCATTTTAGTAACAGCTTCTTTTGCTCAGCACTAGATCATAAATCACTGTCAAAACAACATTATCTAGACTTTAGTTTGTACCATATAAACATATTCAACTTATTCAAAAGACTGTGGCAACCTTTCTAATAATCACATGTATGACATAAGACACTTGTACAAACACTAATCCAAGAAATTTGTGCCATTGTTGAAATAGTTTGTGCCGTTGTTGAAAAAAAAATATTTTTTTGTTACTTTGTTACTTGGCAAACAAAAAATATGTGCATGCAGTAATATAAAATACAGACCTATTCTAAAGTGATTATTTACCTTAACGCTCGCATCTCAAACCAAGCTCTGTTAGTTCCAAAAGTAAGCAGAGGAGTGGGTTGATTGCTGGTCCAGCTTCTTTGTTTGAATATTGTCTTTAGAAGTCCTATTAAACTGCTTGGTAAATGCCCAGTACTGTCACTTCCTTTTTGAATATGAGTGTGGAGTTTTCAGCAGTCAGTCATGATAAATCAGGAAGTTTTGATTACATGTTCTGTTGTTCACACCTTATATAATCAAAGTCAGCAGTAAGCAAGTCATATCAAAATGGATTTGAATGTTAAATATAATCTAAAATTATATTTGACTTCAAACAAAAAATAATATAAATATGGGATTATATAATGGAACTGCCATTAAAAACACAGTGATCCTTAGAAAGTTTTGACAAAATGTTCCATTATTTTTTCAGAAAATCCAAAAAGAAACTTCCAGACTGTCATTCTGAGAGTTGCAGGAGAGTGTCACACAAGGAACCAACCACTAAAATCTAAGAAATAAACTTACAACAATAGTGCTTAAAAGTATTGGGTACTGTAAACAATGTATGACCATAAGATCTTTGAATGAAAAGGTTCATCCATTTTTTAATTCTGTGGTCTGTGGAAATAAACAGAATAATTGCATAGTGGTTGGCAAAAGTGAGGTGCAGAAGTACTACATATTAGTGTTGTACTACTCAAGTCCGGTCAAGACCATAACGAACAGTCTCGGTCTCATCTCGGTCTCGAACTCATTTGGACTCGGGGAAAGGTGGACTTGGAAATTGTTTTTGAGACCAGCCGAATCCAATGCGTCTAAGGTAGGCTAATGTTATTTATAACATTATTAAAACTTTTTCTATCGTTATTGAATAGGCTATCACCCACCAATTCATTCAAACAGAATAAATCAGTCCTTTCTTTGCATGCCTAAATAAATTCCGCACTCAGATTGGATAACAGGAAAAAATAAATTACTGCTATTTTCGTTCAGTATGCAATCAATGAACACGTTTTATTTTGAATAGTCTAATGATTGCAAGTGTGCATTTTGGCCTGCTCGCTATAGGTTACTTTACCATGTCCGCAAAACCTAGAATTATGCTCCTGTTATATGAAGCATCGTGAATTTCTAAGCAGGATTTCAGTAAAGAAGAAACATTCAGCTGAATGTAAACTCAGAAAAAATATATATCAATGATAATTTACATTTATGTTATTCAGCAGACGCCTTTATCCAGAGCAACTTACAGTTGGTACAGTCTTACAATCCAAGCAATTGTGGGTTAAGGGTCTTGCTCAAGGACCCAACAGTGGCAGCTTGACAGATGTGGGATTTGAACCCTGGACCTTCTGGTCCATAGTTCAGTACCTTAACCGCTAGACCAATCCCATGATAATGAATAATAGTGAATTACAAACTAAGTTAATTTTTTCCATTTTCTTTTTTTTTCTTCCTACATGATAAAAAAAATCTGATTAAAATCTTAATCTGGTCTTGGTCTTGTCCCAGTCTTGGCCACTCCTGGTCTCGATCTTGACTCAGACTCGACTACTAAAAGTCTTGGTCTTTACTCAGACTCTGCCCTAGCGGTCTTGACTACAACACTTCTGTATATATTCTCAGAACCTTATTTCTTTGTCTTAACACCAGAAGTTATGACTTGTGTTGTGGCAAGGTAGAGTGGAAACCAAGATTTGGAAGAACCTGTTTTATTTGATCTGTTTTAGTAATCTATAAACTGTGTGAAAAAAAAGCTGAATTAAGCAAACAGAAATGTCAGTCCATAATGACTTGATGATGGCCATTCATTTAAGAAATGCTAACCATGAAACTGGCTTTTATGAAGACTTCCCCAGGAAAGGAAGACCACACATCATCTCTGCTGAAGATGGCAAGCAAACTAGAGTCTAGAGAATTTGCCAGTTAACAAGACCTTAGATTATAGCTAAAATAAATGCCTCATGGAGCTCTACAAGCAACCATATCTCCATGTCTACCGTCAAGGTAGCTGGTCACCTCAACAGCCAATCAACGCTCTGGATCCACGAGCAGAGGTGGGATTCAGAGTTTCAGAGCAGAAGTCCGTCATTCATTCAAAAGGTCACCACCTTACCAGTTGAGTACTCGCTTGCTTGTTAGCTCACGCTTGGACTAGAGACTGTTCTAACTCAGTTGATGTGTTTAGAGACTTTTTTGTGCAAGTTACTTGTGTGTGTATGACTTTCCGCTATTTATTTGCAACAAGCTGTAAATGGTGTTTGTGTGTGAGTGTCCTATTGTATGTAGTACTCAATTGTTTGTCCCCCACTACCTGTATATTGTCTTTAACCTATAATTGTATTAACTGGTTCACATTCACTCACTGAGTCTCTATTTTATCTGGCTGATCTTCCTTGCTGTTCATAATACTGTCTATTAATGCATTTTTGCCTTCCATCAAACAAAAGTATCAGGTCCATTGTACCATCTGCTTAAGTGTTATGGCTTGCCCCTAGACAGGATCATAACAGTATTACTGTATTTACTGTAATTATTATGAATTTCCATAAATGAATAAAAAATTGAATGTTTAGGCTTTGGATGTGATGGCATTAGGGAGGCTGAGCAGATGGTACTTACCTTTTATACTGGTAATGTCTGGTCAACATACATTTCGAACAATGACCTGTTTCACAGAAAGTAAAACTGTGTATATTTGTACAATAAACTGTATCCATTTGTGGAAGCTCTCATTTATCATATCTCTTCCTCTTTTGTTTTATACAGTTCCACAGTGTGTAGCATAGACTTACCTTGTTAACCTTTTCTCCTTTATGTAACCATTGTAAGCCTTGACACTGTTTGCTCTTTCAGATACTTCCTTATACGACTTTGCTCATTATTGTTTGACAACGGATTTCATCGCATAAACATACAAGAGTCCCATTTAACCACATGATTTGGCTTTCAAGATAACAGCTTGCACATGCTGTTAAAAGACGTACCTAAGGCAATTAATTCTGGGTATTATAATGGTATCATTCTACAAAACACTTATACAGTGGTGCTTGAAAGTTTGTGAAAGTTTAGAATTTTCTATATTTCTGCATAAATATGACCTAAAACATCATCAGATTTTCACACAAGTCCTAAAAGTAGATAAAGAAAACCCAGTTACACAAATGAGACACAAATATAATACTTTGTCATTTATTTAGTGAGGAAAATTATCCAATATTACATATTAGTGAGTGGCAAAAGTATGTGACCCTTTGCTTTCAGTATCTGGTGTGACCCCCCTGTGCAGCAATAACTGCAGCTAAACGTTTCCTGTAACTGTTGATCAGTCCTGCACATCGTAGGACATTCCTCCGTACAGAACAGCTTCAGCTCTGGGATGTTGGTGGGTTTCTTCACATTAGCTGCTCGCTTCAGATCCTTCCACAGCATTTCCATCGGATTAAGGTCAGGACTTTGACTTGGCCATTCCAAAACATGAACTTTATTCTTCTTTAACCATTCTTTGGTAGAACGACTTGTGTGCTTAGGGTCGTTGTCTTGCTGCATGACCCACCTTCTCTTGAAATTCAGTACATGGACAGATGTCCTGACATTTTCCTTTAGAATTCTCTGATATAATTCAGAATTCATTGTTCCATCAATGATGGCAAGCCGTCCTGGCCCAGATGCAGCAAAACAGGCCCAAACCATGATACCACCACCACCATGTTTCACAGGTGGGATAAGGTCCTTATACTGGAATTCAGTGTTTTCTTTTCTTCAAAAATAATGCTTTTCTTTTAAACAAAAAAGTTTTATTTTGGTCTCATCCGTACACAAAACATTCTTCCAATAGCCTTCTGGCTCGTCCACGTGATCTTTAGCAAACTGCAGACGAGCAGCAATGTTCTTTTTGGAGAGCAGTGGCTTTCTTCTTGGAATCCTGCCATGCACACCATTGTTGTTCAGTGTTCTTCTGATGGTGGACTCATGAACATTAACATTAGCCAATGTGAGAGAGGCCTTCAGTTGCTTAAATAAAAGACCAATAAATAAATCCTCAATAAATAAATGACCAAGTCTAATATTTTTGTCTCATTTGTTTAACTGGGTTCTCTTTATCTACTTTTAGGACTTGTGTGAAAATCTGGTGATGTTTTAGATCATATTCATGCAAAAACTATAGAAAATTCTAAAGAGTTTCACAAAGAATGTGGAGTAATTAAGGAACAATGTGTGTGATTTAATGAAAATTAATATTAATATTTAAGTGTTGGAAAGCTCTCTCTGTCTCTCTCTCTCTCTCTCTCTCTCTCTCTCTCTCTCTTTCTCTCTCTCACACACACACACATGTACAGTTCACATGTCCGTTGCGCTATCCTGATGGGGACTATCCATAGACATACAGTGGTGCTTAAAAGTTTGTGAACCCTTTAGAATTTTATATATTTCTGCATAAATATGACCTAAAACATCATCAGATTTTCACACAAGTACAAAAATTGGATAAAGAAAACCAGTTAAACAAATGAGACAAAAATATTATACATTTATTTGTTGAGAAAATGATCCAATATTACATATTAGTGAGTGGCAAAAGTATATGAACCTCTAGGATTAGCAGTTAATTTGAAGGTAAAATTAGAGTCAGATGTTTTCAATCAATGGGATGACAATCAGATGTGAGTGGGCACCCTGTTTTATTTAAAGAACAGGGATCCATCAAAGTCTGCTCTTCACAACACATGTTTGTGGAAGTGTATCATGGCACGAGCAAAGGAGATTTCTGAGGAGCTCAGAAAAAGAGTTGTTGATGCTCATCAGGCTGGAAAGGTTACAAAACCATCTCTAAAGAGTTTGGACTCCACCAATAAACAGTCAGACAGATTGTGTACAAATGGAGGAAATTCAAGACCATTGTTACCCTCCCCAGGAGTGGTCGACCAACAAAGATCACTCCAAGAGCAAGGCGTGTAATAGTTAGCGAGGTCACAAAGGACCCCAGGGTAACTTCTAAACAACTGAAGGTCTTTCTCACTTTTTGGTTTAAAAGAAAAGCATATGTTTGGTGGTAGTATCATGGGTTTGGGCCTGTTTTGCTGCATCTGGGCCCAGGACGGCTTTCCGTCATTGATGGAACATGAATTCTGAATTATATCAGAGAATTCTAAAAAGGAAAATGTCAGGACAATCTGTCCATGAACTGAATCTCAAGAGAAGGTTGGGCCATGCAGCAAGAACACCCGCCCCTAAGCACACAAGTCGTTCTACCAGAATGGTATTTATTTTTTTTTAATGGTTAAAGAAGAATAAAAGTTCATGTTTTGGAATGGCCAAGTCAAAGTCCTGACCTTAATCCAATGGAAATGTTTGTGGAAAGGACCTGAAGTGAGCAGCTAATGTGAGGAAACCCACCAACATCCCAGAGCTGAAGCTGTTCTGTACGGAGGAATGGGCTAAAATTCCTCCAAGCCGGTGTGCAGGACTGATCACCAGTTACAGGAAACGTTTAGCTGCAGTTATTGCTGCACAGGGGGGTCACACCAGATACTGAAAGCAAAGGTTCACATACTTTTGCCACTCACTAATATGTAATATTGGATGATTTTCCTCAATAAATAAATGACAAAGTATAATATTTTTGTCTCATTTTTTAACTGGATTTAACTTGATCTAGTTTTAGGACTTGTGTGAAAATCTGATGATGTTTTAGGTCATATTTATGCAGAAAATTCTAAAGGGTTCACAAACTTTCAAGCACCACTGTAAGACAGATTTACATGGCTCGGGTATATTCGTATTTCTACTTTGCAACCAGTCAACAGTCTTACAGAAAGATGTGATCTAATCTTCAATTTTTAATATTAAATAATAAATTATTCACATTTAATTCCAGGGTTGCCAGATCCCATGACAGAATCCTACACCTGGGCTAAGTAAATAAGCCTAAAGAAACAAAAGAAGCGAAATATATACATATGCACACATGCGCAGACTGCCAAATCCGATTGAAATCGGGGTAACTGGTATACATGTTAGTAATACTCTGATTACTGGGGTAAAATCCAGCTCTCTTTTCTTAGTTCTTAGTGTCTAGATTGTAGTATGCGGTGTACATGACCACTGATCATTATCAGATTATTAAGTGCATGTAAACGCACTGTGATTACTGTAGCTAATTAATGCTACACCTACCCACAATCCTAACCTTAACCTCAGTAACCTAAAGCAAATCTATTATGTCTTTTGTTTTTTGTTTTCTTTTTTTTTTCAGAAGAAAGATTCAGTCTTGTGGGGCATTTGGACATCACAACGTACTATAAACAGGCCCACACATTATACACTCACACATGCTGGCACCTATATCTGAAGAACAAAGGGCTCAGACATAAGCATATCTGAATGGACAGTTTCCATATAAATACTCAATGGGGTGTAGGACAGGTGATAGTAGAGCACAGTCAGCACTCCTTGATCTTATTTTGTAGCAGATCTCCTTGGCTTCAAGGAGTTGTTGCAAAGCTTTGGGGTGTATTTTGGTTTTTATCCTGAGTCCTGCACCACAAAGATCCATCAAGCATTTTCATTGGAGTTACTGGTATAGAGGTAAGGTCAAAACATTTATAAATATCTCATAACTCATATCTAAAAATAACTCATAACTTTTCACTTGTGTACTGTTGTATTTGTTACTTGTGATTTTCTTTACTGGCTTCTGCCTGTCTTACCCTGGTAATTTTGCCCCATGGATTTCAGAAGTTGGTCGTATATCCCTTATGTGTGTTCTTTGGAGTTGTGTGTGCTTATGGGTACTTTGGCTGTTTTATCCTTTTCCCTTTACCCCTTTCCTATGCTTACCTATCAACCCTAGATTGGGATAAACCATGGATGTTCAGGGACTTGCCATGGATGTTGTTACACCCCAAAACAGATGTAACAACATCCATGGCAAGTCCCTGAAATGACTTTACTATGCTATTGTGAAAAACATCTCAAATACAGTCAATACGTCAATACATCTGTTTTCAGTTTATGAGAATTGCATAATGCAGACCTTTTGGGTCATTTATAACTTCTACTAGTGGACTAACCTCGAGAACCCCCTAGTTACAGCATGGCCACCCACCCCAATATTACCCCAAATCTCTAGTGATGCTCCTAGTAGAAATACAATAATTAAAACACTGTGAGCAAAGCAGGTTTGTCAGTTGTCAGGGTTTTGGTGTGTTTTCTTCCAAACTTTTTTTAGTTTTTATAGTTGTAGTTTCTGTTATCTCTAATAATCATGCTCCCCATACAGTGACTTGCACAATCCACGCTAAAACACATAACCACATGGAAAGCCCTATTAAAGGGAACAGTTCCTAGTTACCAGCCTTAAATTGCATTTTGCAATAAAAGACCATGCTACACACTATGTGATGTATGACACCCAACACATACACTGGATTTGTGAGCAATTGTGTCATTACTGACCACATTTCAGGACCTTGTGACTATGATTTTACATAAATGTGAGCAGTCATGTTACCATTATACTAAAGGTGTGGATTCTGGAGATTTACCAAAAACACACCTACACATTGAAACATGCAGTATTTACATACAAAATAGAAATGGCTAGCATGCTGCACACGCAGGAAAAAGCAAACACGCAAACACGTCTCAAGTTGTGCAATAGTACGGGCTTGTCATTGTTGCATTTTTGTTTCAAAATTCTCCACAAATTCTCTATTGGGGACAGGTCAGGACTGTATTCAGGCCAGTTCAGTACCTGTACCCTCAGCTGGCTTTTGGACTTGTCGCTGATAACAGTCTGGATGGTTCTTTTCGTCTTTGGTCTGGAGCAAAAAACATCCATTTCTTTTATAAAAGATCTGGAATACTGAATTTTCGGACCACAATACATGTTTCTGTGTGTAATGGTTCACCCTAGATGCCTCCGAGCCCAGAGAAGTCGACGCCGCTTCTGGACATAAGACCTCTTTTTGCATAGTAAAGTTTTAAGTGGCATTTGTGAATGTAACTCTGTATTGCTAGATAAAGGTTTGCCAAAGTAATCCCTTGCCCATGTGGTTCTGTCAGCTCTTGATGAATGACGGTTCTTTATGCAGTGCTGTCTGAGGAATCAGAGATCATGGGAGTTCAGCTTACCGTATTTTCCGGGCTATAAAGCGCACCGGGTTATAAGGCGCGATATCAACGATCGGCTGCTAACGGATCTATTTTCATACATAAAGCGCACCGTGTTATAAGACGCATGAAATGAAACAAAACTCTTAAGTTCCGTCGGAAGCTCAGTTTGGGTCTTTACCTGCCGCAGGGCGTCTTCTTGCTTCCTCCACTTCCGTACCATTGATTCGTTAATGTTTGAATTCTCTTGCAGCTGCTCTATGTCCATGTTTGTACTGCGTGACTGATAGCGTTGTGTTTTTGAAATCCGCTTCGAAAATGAATGAATGAATGAATGCACGTACCCTAATGCTGAAGCAAGGCCTACCGTATTACTCCGCGAGCTACTGCGCTGCGCACTACGGTTGCCGTAAGCTTCGTAACTTACCAAGCCGTGCTAAAACATTTTGACAGATTTATGAGCGCCGTGTACCATCTACAATCGGTTCTAGGTCAGAAGGCTCAACCAGAATTAATACATACATTAGACGCACTGCATTTAAAGGCGCACTGTCGATTTTTGAGAAAATTAAAGGATTTTAAGTGCGCCTTATGGTCCGAAAAATACGGCCTTTGCCTTTTATGCACAGAAATTCCTCCAGATTCCTTGAACCATTTAATGATATTAAGCTCTGTATAGAAATAACTGTGTAAATCCCTGCCGTTATGTGTTTGAAATCATATCATCATTTAATTTTTACCTCATTACTAGCCCTACATTTCCTCCATCATTTTGAATGTGTTTCAGACCTGAAATGCAGGAATGGATGTTTATTAACAAATAAAATGAAGTTAACCAGACAAAAACAAGAAATATCTTGGGTTCACACTGTCTGCACTGAAATAAAAGTCCAAGTAAATGTAAGTCACTGTTTTTTTTGCATTTTCCATACCGTCCCATCTTTTCTGATGTGGGGTTGTACTAATAAAGCAATTTAAATGCTGTTAATTTAGTAGATGGTAGCATAATCATTTGGCTTTGCTCTTGACTCAGTCTTGACTGTTTGGGTCTTGGACTTGACAATGGTGGTCTTGAGTACAGCCCTCAATGATAAGCAGGTCAGCTCCCATTCATTTGAGTACTGTGCATTTTGACTTCAAATAAAGGGATTAGTTTGTTTGCTGTTATTGAGTCAGCTGTTTTTAAGAAGATATGTCCATGTGTGCCATGCCCTGCCATACATCGGGTAGGCATACACGAAGCTTGAAAAAGTTACAACAGGATTACTGTAGAGCTGAGTTTTCGCAATTCCACAATGACCTCTTTACAAACTGAGGAAATGAGATATTAATGATGTTCTCCCTAAGACTGAATGTGACTGAATGGAGCATTTTCTCAAAGCAACTTTACAAATTTAGATTATCTTCTAGTATCTACAGCCAATCCCAAACTGAGCAAGCCTAGGGCAACTGTGGCAAGGAAAAACTCCCTAAGCGTTATGAGGAAGAAACCTTGGGAGGACCAAGACTGAAAAAGGGACCCAACCTCCTTGGGAGGATGTAATGTAAATGTAATAATGAAACTAATTTATCTAAACAAATCAGTCTTATAGTGCTACTTAAAAAAAGGAAGAATGTGATTACAGAGATCTCTACTACCTTGTCTGTTCAAGTTTTGACTGAAGCATAGAGAACTGCTGAATGAAAATGGTGTTAATGAAACAACACTTCAGAGTAAACCACTTCTCTCCAAAATTAATTGAAGTGCCATCTGGATGTTCCTCAGAACTACTTTGACAATGGTTTAGTCAGGGCAGCAAATTGTTTCTGGCAAAAGCACTATGTTTGGAGCACAAAAAAAAGCTATGTGACACCAAAACCTCAATTCTTCTAAAAAAAACATATTGGAGGAAGAATCATGTTTCTCAGTTGCTTTGCTGTATCATGGTCTGGGAAGTGTGAAATCACATAGAAAACATTATTGTTTTGTTTAGTAATGTAATCGTTATGAAAATATCAGGTGACCCATACAATGTAGCCACACTGAGAATGTTTATTAGATTTGGCACAGGTTTTACACCAGATGCCCTTCCTAACGCAACCCCGGCCATTTATCTGGGATTGACTCAGCAGTAAGAGCAATCCATGCACCCCCAGTGGCTGGGTTTTTTCTATTAAAGTACCTCAACCAGCTTCACATTGCAGGCACATGGGATTTGTAACCAAGCCCTCAAACACTGCCATTAACAGCAGCTGGTCTACCCATGAGCGACAGTGGAGGTTCTAGACTATTTGAAGTGGGGTGGGCCAGCCTGAGGCCAGCGGCTGTTATAGGGACCAGTTACTTTAAGCACTTTAAGTACCGATCATATCATACCTTGTTATAGTCTGTGGTGGATTAGCAGTTAAGGTACTGGACCAAAAGGTCCAGAGTTCAAATCTCACATTTGCTAATTATCTTAGCTGCCGCTGTTGGGTCCTTGAGCAAGGCCCTTAATCCAATGCTTGGATTGTGTGTAAATCGCTCTGGGTAAGGGCGTCTGCTAAATAACTAAATGTAAATGTAATAACTTGTGAATACCATGAAAACGTTAACGTTTACGAAGTTGAAAATGCAACATTTCGCTCATTTCGATTTTTGTAAGAGAGCACGCGCTCCCCCTGGTGGTGGATAGATGAAGCAACTAATACGCGAACGTTCGGTTTTCCGAAAACTCCCGAGTCGGAGTTCGGCTCTGCCGGAAGATCCGGGTGCTGCTGGTCTTCAACATAAACAGCAATGGCGGAGGCAGCAGTGGCTGCTGCGGCTACAGCGGCTCCTGCAACAACAACTGGAGGCTGGACCAAACACGTTACCTGCCGGTTAGTTTCAGTTCTACGACTTGTGGTGCTTGTTTGTGTATGAAATTGGCCTTGGGGTTTCGTATGGTATGTCGCTTTTTTGTCGCTGCGAGACGCCGGGAGTCCATTTGGATGCGTTGCTTGTTGTGATATTCAGTAGCGTTACCAGGTAAACAAGCTGTATGCAGTCCAACGCCGCTTGTAGACCCACAGACTGCGGCTGTTACACAGCATATACACGACAATGGACTTTAATTCTCACCAGTGTGTCAGCCCACCATGACCGATTAAAAGCCGTTCTGTGGTGGCCAGCTCCTAATAATACGAATGACCCTCATATGTCTGTGCGTCTGGCTATACTACAAGTTTCTCAAGCCAAAGCCATAGCAGGACGCCATTGTTTAGAGCTGATGAAGCGTCTACTGCAGACCCCGAGCGTCCGATGAGGTCCAGAGGAGCCGAGGGTAGAAGTTAGTCTCGAATAAAACGAGGCTAATTCAATCTTCTAACCGTTAATCTTCTAACCAAAATCACCACAGTCCGTGTCTAAGCGCTTCCTCAACAGCTCGAGCGTAACACCTCGTATTTCACGAAGCATGTATAGTCCGAAATTATCAGGATTTCCACCTTGTGTAGTCCAAAGCAATGTCGTGATGAATTGTGTAACATTACCCACAGTAAGTGTGTTCAGACATACAACGGTGGGTATTGTTACATTTTTCCTTGAGGCACTTAAGGCTTATTATACAAGGATTATACCCGTTAGAGATGTTTGTCTCTACAGTTGTACGTCTTTGTTATCGAATGCAGTCGGAAAACACTCAGTAATGGTGTCATATCTGAGGATAAACCAATCTGGCTTGTATTTTGATTTATATACACTCATTGTCCACTATATTAGGTACACAGTGCTAGTACCAGGACTCCCTTTCGCCTTCAGAACTGCCTTAATTCTTAATGGCACAGATGCCTCAGAGATTTTGGTCCATATGGACTTGACAGCATCATGCAGTCGCTGCAGATTTGTCGGCTGCACGTCTGTGATGCGGATCTCCCGTTACACCACATCCCAAAGGTGCACTGGGTTGGGATCTGGTGACTGTGGAGTACAGTGAACTCGCTGCTGTGTTCAAGAAACCAGTTTGAGATGATTTTTGTGACATGGTGGGACTGTGGTAGCCTAGCGGTTAAGGTTCTGGACCAGAAGGTCCAGGGTTCGAATCCCGAATCTGCCACTGTTGGGTCCTTAAGCAAGACCCTTAACCCACAATTGCTTGGATTGTAAGACTGTACCAATTGTAAGTCGCTCTGGATAAGGGCGTCTGCTAAATGCTGTAAATGTAATTGTCCTGGTGGAAGTGGCCATCTGAAGATGGGTACCCTGTCATCAAAGGTGAAGGACATGGTCAGAAGCACTTCTCAGGTAGGCCGTTGTGTTTAAACAATGCTCAGTTGGTATCAAGGGGCCCAAAACCACCATCACTGTCAGCCTGAACCATTGATTGAAGGCCAGATGGATTCATGCTTTTATGGTGTTTATGCCAAATTCTGACCCTACCATCTGAATGTCACAGCAGAAATTGAGACTCGTCAGACCGGGCACAATTTTTCACATTTTCTGTTGTGCAGTTTAAATTTACAGCATTTAGCAGACGCCCTTATCCAGAGCAATTTACAATTGGTACAATCTTACAATCCAAGCAATTGTGGGCTAAGGACCCAACATTGGCAGCTTGGCCGAGGTGGGATTTGAACCCTGGACCTTCTGGTCCAGAGTCCAGTACCTTACCTGCTGCTAGTTTACCACAGTCCACAGTCAGTTTTCCTGAGCCTGTGTGATTTGAGTAGTGAACTCAGTTGCCTGTTTTTAGCTGACAGGGGTGGGGTTTCTGCTGCTGTAGCCCTTCAGCTTCAAGTTTTGACGTGTTGTGCGTTTAGAGATGCTCTTCTGCATACCTCGGTTGTAATGAGTGGGAGTTACTGTTGCCTTTCTACCATCTCTACCTCTGGCATCATTTTTGCCCTGGGAACTGCCGCTCACTGGATAACTTCTCTTTTTGGACCATTGTCTGTAAACCCTAGAGATGGCTGTGTATGAAAATCCCAGTAGATCAGCAGTTTTTGAAGTACTCCGGCCCGCCCTGTTAAATATGATTAATAGAGTGGTGACACTGTAACAAGCACGTCTGTGGTGCACAGAGCAAGTTGGGTGTGAGAAAGCAAACTGAGCCACTGGTATTACAGATTGTTTTGAATAGGAGTTTCTAGGGGTGTCACGATACACAGTAATATTAATTTTATATGGGGGTTTTGATATGATACGAGCTGTGAATCGAATACATATTAAGATTTTATTAAACAAAAAAACACTTTACTGAGCCGTTCGTCCACCAGCGCTACTGAGATGCAGACATCTGCATAGAGCCAGCTGCAGTTCTAGACCAGCAGTTCAGGCATGCTGTAGTTAGTACACGAGTTGCGGGACATCTAGTGCAGGGAACTGTTTGTTGTTATTGGAATAATAAGGAAGGGAAAAAAAGAAAGGAAAGAGCATATCATCTCTCAGCATCAGAAACCGGTAAGGTGATTAAGCCTAATGATTTGATGTTCTGTTTATGTTAATGTGGGGAAACCCCGGTTTCCTTCCACATTCCAAAGATATGCGTTGGGTTAATTGGTCAGTCTAAATTGGCCATTATTAGTATTGATGTAACCTTGCTCCTGTTATGAATAGCCATTGATGCTGCAGCGACGTTAAAGGAACAAACGGGTGTAAACAGGGTCTTTGAAGTCAAGTGGTTGTTGCACAGCTTTGATGTGTGTTTGGGATTTATATATGTAATTAAAAGAGAAATTTGTATTAAGTTTTAGAAGAATGTAAAATGGAAGCATTTTCACTAGTGCTTTCAGACCTTTGTATGTATGCATGCAAGTGTGGTATCTCATCTGGGTAGGAATCGTATTTGTTTTCATTAGGACTGTCAAACTGAATGTTTTAATGACAGTCTCTTTCTTTATGGTAATTGTATTTCTGGTACTTGACCCACAGTTGTGGATTGTACCTATAATCTTCTCCTACTCACTATTTGTTGCATTGTACATACTATATGTAGCACTCAGCCTAAAAGATGTGAGGTTTCTTTATACATTTTACTAATTCCTCTGAGACAGAGGGTTCCATCACATAAGCACATGAACACGTAATAAGCAAGATGACGGCTTGACCGTGCGGTTTCTTCTGGAAGGAGATAATACAAATATTTTGCATCGCAAAAGGTATCGTTTCTGAAATTGCAATGCTCTGGCAATCATCTGGCAGGGAAATTGTAATTAAATGTTGAGCAAGTAAAAATAATGGCCCCAATTAAATATGTGAATTGTCTGATTAGTTTAGGTTGAGGCCTTGTGATAAAAAAAAAAAAAATCAATCCAAGTTGTCCTCCATCAATCTTCACTCATGACCCCGTAATGAGAAAGTGAAAGCAGAGTTTTGGATTTGTTTTGCTAATTTATTAAAAAAAGGAAAGACAAGTTTTGCATCTAGGTGAGTATTCAGACCCTTTGCTGGGACACTTGAAATGTAGGTTTGGGAGCCTCCTATTTTTCTTGATCATCTTGGAGATGTTTGACATCTTTCTTGGAGTCCACATGTGGTAAATTCAGTTGGACGGACATGATTTGGAAAGGTGCACACCTGTCTATGGAGAAGGGTAAAAAAAATCTGCTGAAAGTTGCCACTAGCATAGTGGCCGTAATTCTTAAATGGAAGAAGTTTGCCACCCCACCAAACTAAGTAATCAGAGAAGGGCCTTGGTAAAAGAGGTGACAGTCAAGAAGCCAAAGGTCACTTTGGCTGTAATATATATGTATATAATATAACTTTCGTAAACTTTTTAGTATGTATATGCAGTCCTGGCTTCAACTCCTGTTTTCAGCTGTATCTCTGATGCATTTATGTACAAAATACACACTTTTTTTTTGTTGTTGTTGTGGGATTCCCCTTTATGGTAGGGGTGGGTATTCAAGACTTGACGATATGATATGCATTGCGATGCATGGGTTACGATAAATTGCGATTCATATTGTGGTATTGCACAAAGTTCACTGAAAATTAAACTGAAATACAAGTTACCGTATTTTCCGGACCATAAAGTGCACCGGATTATAAGACGCAATATCAACGATCGGCTGCTAACGGGTATATTTCCATACATAAAGCACACCGGGTTATAAGGCGCATGAAATGAAATGAAACTCTTAAGTTCCGTCTGAAGCTCAGTTTGGTCTTTACCTGGCTCAGAGCGTCTTCTTGGTTCCTCCACTTCCGTACCATTGATTCGTTAATGTTGAATTCTCTCACAGCTGCTCTATGACCATGTTGTACTGCGTGACTGATAGCGTTGTGTTTGAAATCCGCTTAAAAACTGAATGAATGAATGCACGTACCCTAATGCTGAAGCACATACCGTATTACTCCTCTATGCTGCGCACTACGGTGGCCGTGAGCTTCGTAACTTACCAAGGCCGTGCTAAAACATTTTGACAGATTTATGAGCGCCGTGTACCATCTACAATCGGTTCTAGGTCAGAAAGCACAACCAGAATTAATTCATACATTAGACGCACCGCATTTTAAGGCGCACTGTCGATTTTTGAGAAAATTAAAGGATTTTAAGTGCGCCTTATGGTCAGAAAAATACGGTATGCTGTAAACAATCTGAGTCTTCTTAATACATCAGCGTCACTGATAATTCAGGGGACAAAAATTGAGTAAACCACTACTGTGACATCTACAGGAATGGAGATTGTAGTTTCCATCATTTTGAGCTGAAAATTGATGCGATATGAAGTAAATTTTGCAATAGTGCTTTTTACAAGCTCAGTCCTACATTACAGTAGAATAACTGTGACTATGGTCTTATCCGGCCAGGGTCAACGACCTGTTTCATGGAATGTGGTAGTGAAACAACACACACCTGTATGTCTAGAGCGTCCAAAAAACTTCCCATAAATTATTAAAAACACGATGGATATGGCCATGGGTCTAGTACTAGCCCTATAGTAACTGAGACTGTGCTCAAGCACTAACTACATTTGCCTCAATTTACATAGCATAGCTAAGCTGAGGAACAGCAATGAAATGCCTGCATGGAGCTTTATTTGTAATGCTAATTTAAAGCTGACTAAAGCTCAGCAAACCTGTAAAATAAAAGCCTAAGTTTTTGGATTTTGAATGGGAAGAAAATGCGGTCCACTCAGTGCCTGCTCCCCAGCAGAGGTCAGAAAACATTGCCTAGTTAAAAGCTTAATTCATTGAGCATAGCCACTTGTGCATATTCTGGTATTAGTGCATTGATAATGGGTTTTCAAACTTTGTCCTTAATGTTTTTATTTGACAGTAAGCATGGCTCCAATGTGTATTTATAATGGGACTAAATACTGTAAGTACACAGGAATACATAGTGTGTCTGACTGATTAATCTGAACTTGTTTTATTTTTAAATTTTTTTTAAAGGTATTTCATGCATGGTCTTTGCAAAGAGGGTGACAATTGTCGATACTCTCACGACCGCAACACCAGCACCGCCACCAGCAGCAGCAGCAGCACCAGCAGCAGCAAGCAAGCCATGATCTGCAAGTTCTTTCAGAAAGGCTGCTGTGTGTTTGGAGATCGTTGCAGGTAAGAGCTGGTTTTCTCTGGATGTCTTCTTTTGGGTATGCTTAACAACTGTGTTCAAGCAAGAATCTGTGGTGTGTTTTATTTTTATTTTTTCTAGACATCAGATCAGATTAACGGTTAATCATGTACTTGCAACATGTGTGGTGCAACGTGGAGTGCATTTACATGTGCGGATTTCTGCAGTTATCTGATTATTATTGAAGTGGTCATAGAAGCTGCATACTCTGATATCTGGTAAAGAGAACTCAATTTTAGCGCTGTAGTCAGATTTCCTCCCCAGTATGTTCCTACTGCCGATGCCAATCGTTTTTTTTGGGGGGAAGTTTTCTATTCTGCGCATGCGTGCTGAACTGTAGCGGAGTGGAATTTAACACGCGGGGGCAGGGGAAAGAGGAGGAGGTTAGAAGGGAAAGGGTTCCTCTTCTTCTCCTAAATGGCTTATTTCCATGGACTTGGATGCTTTGTTTCTGTGCGGGATCTGGTGACCCTGCAGTTAAATGCAGCTCAGTGAAACTTGGAACGCTGTTCAAATGCTTGAGAAAATTAAGAATTTTATTATTTTTTAAAAAAAGTCTCTCTCATTTTGGCAGATGAATTCTGGTACTTTACTGATTTAAGCTGTCGTGGACAGCTGACCCCTGAAGGTCTATTCTCCTGCACTGTGGTTAGTTGTAGAGGGTGGAAGTTAGTAGCCGATTGACCGTTTGCAGATTGAACATCTACAAATAAATAAAGATGGGCCGATAAGTGTTTTTTGTGCCGATACAGACGTCAGCATGATGGATGCCACTTTCAGGGCAATCAGGACTTAAAAACAATCAGTCAGCTAATGGCAAGATGTAGAACAACGGACCCTGCTGTGAGCGAT
Source organism: Ancistrus triradiatus (assembly GCA_025084515.1). Lineage (NCBI taxonomy): Eukaryota > Metazoa > Chordata > Actinopteri > Siluriformes > Loricariidae > Ancistrus > Ancistrus triradiatus. The sequence goes on along the minus strand of JAJAGP010002441.1, from coordinate 50,405 downwards.
CAGGGTTCGTTCCTCATCCGCCAGCCTAAATCGGTGCAGCTTCGTGTGGGACTGTGGTGGGCCTAGCGGTTAGGCACTGGACTCTGGACCAGAAGGTCCAGGGTTCAAATCCCCACCTCTGCCACTGTTTGTCCGTGAGCAAGACCCTAGATCCCACACTGCTTTGGTGTAAGACTGTACAATTGTAAGTCGCTCTGATAAGGGTGTTCTGCTAAATGCTGTAAATGTAAAACAAAGCAGTAACGGATTTGGTCCCGTGTCCCGCCATTCTCTGCATTCTGAAGAGCATACTGCTTAAACAGTCGAGCAGTGGTTACTGGGTGGAAATCTGGTACTTGCTGTTTAATATGCCCTTTCAGACTCAGCTAGGGTCTAGCTGGCCTTATTACCATTTATGTGAGCATCCCTCACACAACCTTGAATACAATATGGGCTTTCTTTCTGTCTTCCCTCCAATTTAATCAACTTCGGTTACTGGTGACCATATTAATCGTGTGGGGCTTCACTCCGTAGTAAATGTTAGATGGAAGCCAGGAATAAGAGTTTTGCACCGGTTCTGCATCCCTTGCAGCAAATTACTGTTTTCATCATCACGCCATTGATTGACTCAGTGTTCGGCTAACTGGAGAAATATTTGGCCGATAAACCAGATACACGATACATGGCCGTCAGTCCTTCACCGCTATACGACCCCATCCACCGTGTACGTCTCCACTCTTATGAAGGAGACTCTGAGGCTGTGTGTTTGTTTTTGTTCTCTTTGGTGCAGTTTGTGTTTCTTCCTTAATATTTCTGTCCATTTGCTTTTAATTTGCTTTAGGGTAGAACTCTCCAAGAACTCCACCAGCTTGTTTTTGTGGTGCTAGGACACGCGTGTGCAGTATTCTATCTGGCTTGTAATCTGGCTGCTTGAATGCAGGGTATGGGCATGGATGCTTACGGAGTTTTTGACTGTGCTTTTAGGTAGAACTCCAGCTTGATTTGTGGTGCTAGGACACTGAGTGTGCAGTAGTCTATCTGGCTGCTTGATGCAGGGTATGCATGGATGCTTACGGAGTGTTTTTGACTGTGTTTGTACTTATTTCCATGGATCTGGCTGCCTATTTCTGTAGTGGGATCTGGCAACCCTGGAATGAAATGCAGCATCAGTGAAACTGCTACCAAATACTTTTGGGGAAACTCTGAATGTGTGAATTGTTAAGGAGTGTTTTTTTGCTAAATGAGTGACATGCTTGATGACAGTTCAATTAGGATATTATCATAGACGGTACGTATCGAACACCCCTACTTAATGATTGGCGACACTTGACCAAGGCACATGTACATTGACATTTACGGCATTTAGCAGACGCCCTTATCCAGAGAGACTTACAATTGATTCAATCTTGCAACTCAAGCAATTGTGGGTTAACAGTGGCAGCTTGGCAGAGGTTGGATTTGAACCCTGGACCTTCTGGTCCATAGTCAAGTACCTTAACCACTAGGCTACCACAGTCCCATCAGGGTAGTAGCTGAGAGAGCCAGATACAGTCGATACAGTAGTTTTTTGCCCAGGTAAACTAACTAGAACAGTTTGTGTGCTGTTAGGGTTCTGTCCTGTTTGAACATTAATACAAATGACTAGAAAAGTATCAAAAATCCACTTCAGTCGTGAGAGGGGTGAGCGTGATGCTGCTCTGCTTCTCAGAAGCTTCTGTACTCGTGTTTTGGCCGCCTTCATGCTCTCCTTTGTTGCTATATAGATTCCATAGACATGCGTTCAGAGTTCACTGAGTTCAAACCCTTATTCCCCTAGCTCCATATGTGTCTGCGTTCATCTCCACTCTCTGGCCCAGTCTTTGGTTAGTCTTTTTGTGGGTTAAAAATGTCTGTAATCCCCCCTGTAATTCTTTTAGGTGAAAACATGCTTTCAGTTTTGAGCTGAAATAGTGGTTGGTGTGAGAATGAGCCAGCCAGACGGCGTTGGCAGCACTCGCCTCTTTTCTGTCTGCGGTCAAGTGCATCCCCATAGTAACTGCTCTTGCAGGGGAATGCCTTTGTGTCGGGCGGCCTGATTAGTGACAGCGTCACATAATGTCAGCCCTTTTTCTTGCTCACTCACGGGTCCCCCCCAACTCTCAGAGATGGTGTGCAGATCGCAATGGGTGCGTTCACAGCCACTTAATAATCCGATCCCTGCAGAAAATCAGGTTTTTCAGTGATTCCATCAAAGAGCTTACATGCACTTGGATAATCAGATAATGGGGAAACACAGGTTATGAGATGGGCAGTTCATCGGATTTCTACTTTACAACCAGCCGATAATCCCCCAGAAGGCTGTGTCAGACTTTAATAATGAAATATTGGGGTGGAGGTATGCTTCATGTCACAGTGCATCAATTGGATGATTGTTGGATCTCATATAATTGCATTTCTTGAACACCAGAGGGCACAATCATATGTCATACTCAGGCTCGTGTCACGTTCTCAGAGAGACGACTAAAAGATTTTTTTTTTGTTGACATTTCTAATCAAGAAAAATGCATATTTTAAATTATTCTTCAGAAATGAAAAAGGAACGTTTTCACTCTTATTTAAGATGTGCTGAAGCTACAGTAGAAGATTGTGTACAATTTTAAACCGTTGTTTCTAATGTATTTTAATTGCAAGGGACTAATGCTTTGTTTTGATTAAAAGCTTCGACAAAAAAGTACGACAAATGCATAAAGGGTTGCCTCCTATCAAATGTAAATTTGATCATTGCAAGAAAATCAGCTCAGTCTCGTGAATCGAATCAAAATCGTGAGCAGAGTGTGTTATCACATCCATAGTAAATAGTGAAAGTCTTCATTTCTTCGCTCATTTCTTCCTGCGTTTTGGTCTCCCCAAATGTTTGGTAACCCTTTTGTGGGCTTTCCAGGGTTGCCAGATCCCGCATGAGAAACAAGCAACCATGTCTATGGAAACAAGCCCCAAACAAGCAAAGTCTCCTAGAATAAACAGACCTGGCAAGAGGGTTTGATTGTGCTAGCTGCTTCCACAGCAGCTTTACACTCGGAGAGACGGAGCTGGAATCCAGTCCTATATCTGATTTCTGCTTTCTAGAGCTTCATCTGATCTGAGATATCTGAATATGCTGTTTACATGACCACTTGAATAATCAGATAACTGCAGAAATCTGGCTATGATCAGATTATTAAGTGCATGTGAACGCACTGTGTCTGGATGTTAATGATCAAGCTTTATCACAGTGGCAGTGTATTAGGGGTCTAACTTTTTACACAAATTCTTATGTTGTTTAATGCATATCATGACTGTGTCCGGATAGAGACGAGCCACATAATGCCTGTATGAATGCACCCAGATGCGTGTCCAGAATAAATCACAAACGTCTTATTCAAGCAAAAAACAATAGCAGCGATTGCTTAAAAATGTATTAAACATTAACAGCCATTTGGAAAGAAATGAAAAACATTTACTAAACAACTTTAACTAAACATTAAATAAGTTCCAAAACATTAACTTCATTCTTCTTTAACCATTCTTTGGTAGAACGACTTGTGTGCTTAGGGTCGTTGTCTTGCTGCATGATCCACCTTCTCTTGAGATTCAGTTCATGGACAGATGTCCTGGCATTTTCCTTTAGAATTCTCTGATATAATTCAGAATTCATTGTTCCATCAATGATGGCAAGCCGTCCTGGCCCAGATGCAGCAAAACAGGCTCAAACTATGATCCTACCACCACCATGTTTCACAGATGGGATAAGGTTTCCTTTCTCCAAACATAATGCTTTTCTTTTATACAAAAAGTTCTGTTTTGGTCTCATCTGTCCACAAAACATTCTTCCATTAGCCTTCTGGCTTGTCCACATGATCTTTAGCAAACTGCAGACGAGCAGCAATGTTCTTTTTGGAGGCTTTCATTAGCCAATGTGAGAGAGACCTTCAGTTGCTTAGAAGTTACCTTTGTCCTTTGTGACCTCGCCAACTATTGCACGCCTTACTCTTTTTTTTTTTTTGGTTGACCACTCCTGGGAGGGTAACACTGGTTCTTGAATTTTTTCTCCATTTGTACACAATCTGTCTGACTGTGGATTGGTGGAGTCCAAACTCTTTAGAGATGGGTTTTTGTAACCTTTTCCAGCCTGATGAACATCAACAACTCTTTTTCTGAGGTCCTCAGAAATCTCCTTTGTTCGTGCCATGATACAGTTTCCACAAACATGTGTTGTGAAGAGCAGACTTTGATAGATTCTCTGTTCTTTAAATAAAACAGGGTGCCCACACACCTGATTGTCATCCCATTGATTGAAAACACCTGACTCTAATTTCACCTTCAAATTACCTGCTAGTCCTAGAGGTTCACATACTTTTGCCACTCACTATATATAATATTGGATCATTTTCCTCAATAAATAAATGACCAAGGATAATATTGTTGTCTCTCATTTGTTTAACTGGGTTCTCTTTGTCTACTTTAGGACTTGTGTGAAAATCTGATGTTTATTTCTGCATAAATTAGAAAATTCTAAAGGTTCACAAACTTAAGCACCACTGTACATGTTATGAGTGGTAGTTTGTTGTTTGCAGGTACACAGAATATACAAACGTCAGTTATTCACAGGTTTTATTTGGAAGGAGGGAAAATAGGATGTGCACACAGTGTTGACAAAAAACCATGCATTATTCAAGGATTTATCAGATAAGCTAACTGTTCTTCTTTGTCAGGATTGAGCATGTCACACACATGGCTGATGACACATCCTGCTTTGCTCAACGGTCAGTTTGATTTCAAGTATGCCCTGAACAGTGAGAACTGGGTTTTTAAACTGGTCTTGCTGCATGACCCACCTTCTCTTCAGATTCAGTTCATGGACAGATTGTCCTGACATTTCCTTTAGAATTCTCTGATATAATTCAGAATTCATTGTTCCATCAATGATGGCAATCCGTCCTGGCCCAGATGCAGCAAAACAGGCCCAAACCATGATACTACCACCACCATGTTTCACAGATGGGATAAGGTTCTTATGCTGGAATGCAGTGTTTTCCTTTCTCCAAGCAAAAAAGTTCTATTTTGGTTTCATCCGTCCACAAAACATTCTTCCAATAGCCTTCTGCCTCGTCCACATGATCTTTAGCAAACTGCAGACGAGCAGCAATGTTCTTTTTGGAGAGCAGTGGCTTTCTCCTTGCAACACTGCCATGCACACCATTGTTGTTCAGTGTTCTTCTGATGGTGGACTCATGAACATTATCATTAGCCGATGTAAGAGAGGCCTTCAGTTGCTTAGAAGTTACCCTGGGGTCCTTTGTGACTTCTTCGCCATCTATTACACACCTTGCTCTTGGAGTGATCTTTGTTGGTCGACCACTCCTGGGGAGGGTGACAATGGTCTTGAATTTCCTCCATTTGTTTTTTCTATATTCTTGAGTCTTTTTCATGTTGTATAGTGTTTGTAAACACGGTAGGGAACTTATTAGGATAAATAATAATTAAAAAAAGCTTAAGAATAAAACCCAATCAAAATAATCAACATGGGCAAGATTGCATCGGTTATTGGTTCAGAATGTCTGTTTTGATTAATTTTCTGTTAATTGCTCAGCACTACGTTTAATGTAAGCTGTGCTATGAATAAAGCAGTATATAATTAAACTGCTTGGTTTACGAAAAATTAAACTTACGATGAATTTGTCAGAACTTCTTCCCCTCGGAAATCGGGGACTACCCGTATATTTGTATTCGATGTTGTCCTCACTCCGCTTTCCCTAAAACAAACCCAAACAGGTTTTTTCTTACGTCTCTAGTGTGTAGAAATTTTGTGCCAGTCTGTGGGAGACTCGCTGCTGTCCGTATACATGGGTCGCCCTCATTATGGCTCATGTGGGAGGGAGACCTGCTGTTTCCATTAAGGGCTCGGAGATGCCATGTCCTTTTATGTCGGAGTTCATTATGGCTGAATTCCGCCTTTAGGTTGCTCTTTGTCTCATTTTTCTGCCTCTGTCTGAGAACTCCCTTCTCCTTTCTCCTTTAAACTCTGGGTGCCAGACAGAGCACACTGCAGTCTGCATTGCAATTACATAACCCCAGTGTGTTAACATGTTTCCTGTGTTTCTCAGTGCTCCCCTCCCATCCCCTCAGCGCTGCTGTCTCTGGGTTCATGGAGTTCATCGGCACCTTTCTGCAGTAGCGTTTTCAACCTGCCTGTCATCTGTTTGTTTATGTTTTCCTGTTTTGCGTCACTACACGTACAAACACAGAGGGTTTCATTAGAAAGTTGTTTTAAGAGGAAGGGCATGTGTGTTGTAGCTTATGGCCATGGTGGTGTTATCAGGTTGCATCATTTCACAGTGTCTGACTCTGTTCCACATTGTTTTTGCTTTTGCATGAAAGTGCTTCTGTTCCTGGGAAGTAACACAATAGTAGCAGTTACTATAGATAATATTCTTTGTAAGCTTTATGAGTGTAGTTAACAAATACAAAGGAAACGTATCCAGAGTAGGCTAGCTACGGTGTTTAGCCCTTGTGTTAAGTGTTAGACTTTTAGCCAGCCAGTTTTATCCTTGAACAAATACGTTCTGATAAGGCTTGTGTTTAAATGTCATGGTCTGTCTCTCTCTCTGTGTGAGAATTGCCTTTTGTCAGTTTTAATGAGTGGTAACTGATATGAGCTGATAGGGTTTTATTATGGATGTAACGATACACTCGGCTCTATATGATTTAATGCACAGTACTTGGTTTATGATTTGAAATTCTCACGCTATGGTAAATGGGGGGTGATCTGGTGAACTGGACGAAACCGGACTAACAGTGGTGGTGCACTTTAGAATTGTCTCTTTCTGCTTAAATATGACCTAAAACTAGCTTTCAACACATCTAAATCTTCAGATTTTCACACAACTTGACAGATTTCCCACTGATAGAGACCCCATTTTATTAAAAATAACTATTTTTTTCGGACCATAAAGCGCACCGGATTATAAGACGCAATATCAACGATCGACTGCTAACGGATCTATTTTCATACATAAAGCGCACCGGGTTATAAGACGCATGAAATGAAACAAAACTCTTAAGTTCCGTCAGAAGCTCAGTTTGGTCTTTACCTGGCGCAGGGCATCTTCTTGCTTCCTCCACTTCCGTATCATTGATTCGTTAATGCTGAATTCTCTCACAGCTGCTCTATGACCATGTTGTACTGCGTGACTGATAGCGTTGTGTTTGAAATCCGCTTAAAAAATAAATGAATGAATGCACGTACCCTAATGCTGAAGCACATACCGTATTACTCTGCGATGCTGCGCACTACGGTGGCCGTAAGCTTCGTAACTTACCAAGGCCGTGCTAAAACATTTTGACAGATTTATGAGCGCCGTTTGTACCCATCTACAATCGGTTCTAGGTCAGGAAGCACAACCAGAAATAATTCATACATTAGGCGCACTGCATTTTAAGGCGCACTGTCGATTTTTGAGAAGGTTAAAGGATTTTAAGTGCGCCTTATGGTCCGAAAAATACGGTAGTGGTTTCTTTCTTGAGGAGCATGACCATCATTTTGCATATACGAGTGCCAAAAGTATGTGAACGCTCTCTTTCAGTATCTGGTGTGACACCCCACATGTGCAGCAATAACTGATACTCAACTTTTCTGGTAGCTTTTGATTATTTCTACACTTCAGCTTGGAGGAGTTTCAGCCCATTCCTCCATATAGAACAGGCTTCCACTCTGGTGGTTACCACGGGTGAAATTGTCTTCTGTTGTTCATTAAATGCTCTTCACATGGTCCATATGGTGTCATGATGTATAGTTACATCCTTCGATTTTATTCTGCTTTGCTGTTTGAGACCCAGTCACAGAAGTCGTATCTAAAAACTGCATTGTAAGGAAGTTCTTCTTTGAATTGGGTTAATATGGCAGGAATGGGATAATTCCACAGTAATTAATGAGTGTCTGAAATTGAGTGAAACCCATTTTCTTTGAGTGATCTAATCGATTAAATGTATTGATTAAAGCCTTAATATCCAAATAAGCAGACCGATGCCCAAAACGTATCTATATGTGATTATATAGTATTTATATTTCACTGTTATTTAGATATGAAAATGAACAAAGCCTAAACGGTTTTACTGCAGGCCATTTTTGTTGCGTGGGCAAGACTGAATAGTCAAATGTTGAATGGCTGTATGGTGGCATGTTTTATGCCGTACAAATGCATATTTCATTTAATTGTACTTTTACTCTTGAATGGAACAGCTGCAGCTAAAAGTAAGCAGCTTTCGTTAAAGCACTGTTACAGTTGTAAGCTGATTTGGTAGGAGTAATGTGTAGACATTGAATAGTCATAGCAAATAAATTTTTAAATATTTTTGTGCATATTTCACAGCAAACTGTCAGTTTAGTAATGCGGCCACTTCAGGAGAACTGAGTTTGACTCCCCTGCTCTACACTCATTAGTCTATTTATACATCTGCACTGATTAGTGATTCCAAGCTTTTAATACGTTCTGTAGTGCCTGTTTCTAGTAGCTTTGTTCATTGTACAGTACTTTGAACTGCATTGTTTCCTCACTCTTCTTCTGAATTTATTAATCTCCAAATCGTATTTGAATAAAGTGTTGCTGTAACTCTGTGATAATGGAAATGAGCAGTAAATGGAGCTGTAAGAGAGACGCCTCTACAATATAGCGCTGTCAAACGACTGAGATCTCGGGGTTGTGATGAATAACATTTTACTAGCTTGCATTTGACATTTGGACAACAGTGGACAATGTACAGTATAAGCTTCACCAGAAAACATTTATTACATTTTACCAATCCAGTACACAAACAGCAGCAATTACCAGAGCGATGCCTTTTTATGCATGTTGCTGTTGGATTGCAATTTTTCTTGGCCGATTCTGTTTTTGCGGTTTTATTATCATTAATATTATTAATTTTTTTTGGTGAAAGACTTATTAATAACAGCATTCACAAACATTTTTGTTCAGCTTTTCTTATAATGGAAGGTTCTTCCATCTCAACATTTAATGTGCACTTGGTTATAGGACAACTTTTTTTTTTTTTTTTAATTTATTTTCTCACAGACCTCCAAATAAAATTAAAGACCAATGTTTTTACTTCTACAAATGAAAACAAGTGCTCCAGGTAATACAAATAATCAAGGCACCTTTATGTTGTTGTCAACAGATAGGCCTAGTTCAGCCACTTGAATATTAATGGCTTACTTTCACCATGCGTGTGCAGTGGTACCTCGGTTCTTGACCACCTCGGAACATTTTGACTAGAAAAGTTAGTCTCGGTTCTTGTTGTTTTCTCGGTACTGAGCACACCTTGCTTAAACTTGTTTGGGATGAGCCGTGTGTTAATGAAATTAGTATTCACTCAATGACATGAGAGTTTTCAACACTTTTTATTATAAAATAAGCTTTATGTTAATGATTTTGGCAAGTTGTTAGTTAATGTAAGTGTTTTAAACTTACTTATCATGGGCTCCGCTCAGTGCATTTAAGTTATGATTGATTTGTTGCAACATGTATCCCCTTTGTAAATCAGGGAGCTCCTGTACAATACAACTCCATTAATGCATATAATGCTTTATACAGTGTGGATTTTCTGGTGGTCTGGAACTAGCACAAATTCACAATTCTTTCCTCACTGTCTCTGTACTCGTTTTTCAACTATCTGCATGTCTGTTTATACCCGTTCAAGCTTCAGCCTAATGTTTGCTCAATATTGTGCTGTAGGTATGAACACACCAAGCCAGACAAACAAGAGGAGCTGTCTGGCTCCACGCCTTCGGTGCCGCTTCCTGCCGCCAACCTCGCTGGTACACCTGAGTCCATGCCCAGTGGGTCAGGTGGCACACCCGATGCCCAGGAAAAGCCCCACAGCTCTGGGACAGTGGACTGGGTTAATGCAGCTGAGTTTGTACCAGGGCAGCCCTACTGTGGGAGAGGTAAGTGTGACATGTGTGACATCGAAGGACCTCTGTGCTGTGCAGATGTACAGTGGGGCAAAAAGTATTTAGTCAGCCACTGATTGTGCAAGTGCTCCTACTTCGAATGATGAGAGGTCTGTAATTTTCATCATAGCTACACTTCAACTATGAGAGACAAAATGAGGAAAAAAAAATCCATGAAATCACATTGTAGGATTTTTAAAGAATTCAATTGTAAATCATGGTGGAAAATAAGTATGTGGTCAGCCACAAACAAGCACGATTTCTGGCTTGCGCAGACCTGTAACTAAAAAGCTCTTCTGTCCTCCACTCCTTACCTGTATTAATGGCACCTGTTTGACCTCATTACCTGTATAAAAGACACCTGTCCACAGCCTCAAACAGTCAGACTCCAAACTCAACCATGGCCAAGACCAAAGAGCTGTCGAAGGGCACCAGGAAGAAAATTGTAGACCTGCACCAGGCTGGGAAGAGTGCATCTACAATAGGCAAGCAGGTTGGTGTGAATAAATCAACTGTAGGAGCAATTGTAAGAAAATGGAAGGCATACAAGACCATTGATAATCTCCCTCAATTTGGAGCCCCATGCAAGATCTCATCCTGTGGGGTCAAAATGATCATGAGAACGGTGAGCAAACATCCCAGAACTACACAGAGGGACCTGATGAATGACCTGCAGAGAGCTGGGACCAAAGTCAAAAGGCTACCATCAGTAACACACTACGCCGAGAGGGACTCCGATCCTGCAGTGCCAGGCGTGTTACCATTGCTTTAAGCCCAGTACATGTCAGGTCCGTCTGAAGTTTGCAGAGAGCATATGGATTGATCCCGAAGAGGATTGGGAGAATATCAGTGGTCAGATCGAACCAAAAAGAACTTTTGGTTTAAAAACTCAAACTTGTCGTGTTTGAGAAGAAGAATGCTGAGTTGCATTACAAGAAAACAGCCTACCTATGTGAGCATGGGGGGGAAACATCATGCTCTGGGGCTGTTTTTCGGCAGAGGGGACAGGATGACTGATCCTTGTTAAGGGAAGAATAAATGGGGTCATGGAGATTTTAAGCCAAAACCTCCTTCCATCAGTGAGAGCATTGAAGATGGAACGTGGCTGGATCGTCCAGCATGACACACCGCTCAGGCAACAAAGTGGCTCCATAAAAAGCATTTTAAGGTCCTGGAGTGGCCTAGCCAGTCTCCAGACCTCAATCCCATAGAAAATGTGTGGAGGGAGTTGAAAGTCCGTGTTGCCCCAAAACATCACTGCTCTAGAGGAGATCTGCATGGAGGAATGGGCCAAAATACCAGCTACAGTGTGTGCCAACCTGGTGAAGACTTGCAGGAAACGTTTGACCTCTGTCATTGCCAACAAAGGTTATGTTATAAAGTATTGAGTTGAACTTTTGTTATTGACCAAATACTTATTTTCAACCATAATTTACAATAAAAATTTTTTTAAAAATCCTACAATGTGAATTTATTTTTCTTTATTTTTTTTTTTTTCTCATTTTGTCTCTCATAGTTGAAGTGTACCTATGATAAAAATTACAGACCTCTCTCATCTTTCTAAGTAGGAGAACTTGCACAATCAGTGGCTGACTAAATACCTTTCTGCCCCACTGTACTTGTTGAGCTAATCACATGTAGTTTAGGTCATCTTGTAATCAGATCACTCAAACGACATTTAATGGTGGTCATTCATAGATCTTGAACACACTTAATGTAAGCTTAAACAGTATGCTTATGCATGTATCGTCTTGATGCATGCTCAATGATCCAGGTAAGAAAATCCAAGAAGTTGAATCTGTTCATCTGGACATAGATTTTATTGGAGAGACGTTTCGTCACTCATCTATGTCCAGATGAACAGATTCAACTTCTTGGACTTATGCATGTATGCATTTTTTATATTCGCGATTTCTCATGCAGCTGTTACATGGATGCACAAGTCAGCTATTGTCCTGCTGCATCATGGGAACCTCCACATATCATTATGGGTCCCTTTTTGAGTCATGCTCCTCCCAAGGTTTCTTCCTCATAAAGCTTAGGGAGTTTTTCCTTGCCACTGTCGTCCTAGGCTTGCTCAGTTGGGGATTGGACGTAGATGTTAGAAGATTATCTAAAGTTGCTTTGAGCCAATGCTCCATTGTTAAAAAACGCTATAGAAATGCATCTGACTTGAGTGCAGCATGAGTAGCTGAAAATCAGTGTGTGCTAGTGTTGGGCAATATGACCTCAAATCAGTATAGTGATTAATTGAACATTTTTTACCTAGATGAAAATTTTTTGTTTGTTTGTTCCCCCCCCCCCCCCCCCCCCCTCAAAATTCACTGGTGAGGTTTGCACTATAAATATGGGTAAAGCTAGCACCTTTTCTTTTAATGAAAGGGTACACACCAACTTACTATTTATGGTTATTTATTGAATATTTAGTCCACCCAAAATCATAGCACACATCATTTGAAACAAAAATGTCTTTTAAAAAAGGTCACGTTTTAGTTTAAAAAGCAAGTTTAAAAATGAACTTTTGTGACCATAAGTCATTTGAAATTATGTAAACAACTTTTTAAAATATTGCTGTAATGTGTTTAAACCCACTGAGCTCCACCATAGTTATGGGAGCCACATCCCTCTCATTGTAGTACGAAATGGCGCCTGTTATTTCTCTCCATCTTCTTAAATCCTTATCTTGTGTAGTGTGTATGTAAATGCTTGTGGTGTTGATAGCTGGAGGTACTAGTTGCTGGGTGGTTGTCAGCCTGTCTGTTGTAGGTTTTTTTATTTGTTATTTTTTTATTTATTTATTTATTTTTTGTTGTTATTATAAACTCTTTGCACTGTTCATAATTTGGTAGCTGTTGGTTGCTCACAGTTTTTCTGACTTCTTTTTGTTTTGGGTCATTCTCTAAAGCCAAAATGCATCCATGTGATGGACAAGGCATTTTTCTTTGCTGCAAGCTGCTCAGCATTTGAGTTCTTCATGTTGCTTTCATATCACTGACTGGACAGAGTCATGTGACCACCCACGGGGTATTCTGGACTTAAAGGGACAGTAAATGAATGCGCACAGTGGGGAAAGGATTAAAATAATAAAAACATAACAGAATTTAAATGAAAATTCAATGACCGTCATGGGCATGATAACTGACGTGGGTTAAAGGTTCTGAATGTTGGTTTCAATGAATGACTCCAAAGAATCCACAAAATATGTACCACCATGAAGTGCAGTGTGCCGTGCAAGAGCGTCTTCTCCACCACAGACAGTAGATGACCCATTGTGATGACATAAGTTCGGGGGACATGCTGCTGTCTTCTGTACCTCTAGCAAAGATACCAGAGTTACTGCAGCTCGTTCTTCCACCCGCTTGTTTTTATTTTATTTTTAGGAAGATCTCAGCTGGTCACGCTGCAAAGGCATGTTAGTGAAAAATGTAAACAGATTCCGGCCGAAGTATGTCCAGATGTTAATGCAACATGTAAACAGCTTATACATGTTGGGAAGAATCAAATCCACGTGACTTTGGAGATGCAGTTGCCAATCCTATCCATGTTGAAATGAGCAAGTGATCTTTGAATCTTCTGTCCAAAATGGTGTCTCGGGGGTTTTACACAAGGTGCAGCTTTCAGGACTAATAAAAGGTCGAGTGTCACAACAGTGCTCAATGGCTCCCACTTCAGTTTCACTATCAGTTTCTTCTACACAAGCTGGTGCCCCAGTGATGCAAGTTACTACTAAATCATGCTAAAGGGTCCGATGGTTACTGTAAAACGTCGTACTAACCTCAGCAATTTTTCAAGCTAGAGCACAGTGATGTTTCAGAAGTCTTCACTCTGATTCTTAAAGGGCTGCAGATTTTAATTCCAGTGAAATAGGGGATCCACGTGCTGATAGTTTACTTGAGTGGTGTGCTGGTTAGGTGATTAAAGCGGTTGGGAATACCGAGAAGCTCATACTGATCCCTTTGTGGATAGGTATAAACAAAGTGTTATGAAATTTGCCTTTAATGTACTGTTTGTATGTAAATGACCTGCGAGGCCACATAATTTGCCCAAATGACAGTGATAATAACTAGACCTGCATTTCCTTAATGATATACAACAGTGCTTACAGCGCATGCTCACGCAGCTGGTTAAACAAAGCTGAAGCACAAAAATAAACAACAAAAGACATAGGATGTAAATGATAATGAAAATGGGGTAATTTGAATAATATTGGTGTTTATTTAATATGGGTTCCTACGCAAATATATGAAATACAGAGGCTTGTATTGGTATGTATTGAAATTTTCCACATGTATTGTTAGTGTGGAACTTTAACTGAAATTATGCACTACATGGACAAATGTATGTGGACACCCAAAGTATGTCCAAAAATGGGTACAACATGGGGCTACAACAGCCTTTGTTATTCTAAAAGGGCTTTCCAATAGATTTTCGGACACGATTGTGAGGTTGGCTTCTGATGTTAAACAAAGCCTTGGCTCACTTTTGGCATTCTTTCAAGTGTCTGATGGAATTGAACCAATTCTCTATGGAGTTTAAGGACAGAACGACAAAGTTGAGGAACTGTCTTGTTGGAAGGGGGAACCTATGAAAATTGAGTCACCGAGGTATTCTGTACAGTATCCTTCTGCCACAGTTTGTCTTTGGAGAAACCAGAAATGTATGCTTTATATTATGGATGTTAAGTGCATTAGAGGTGTCCACAAATGTTTGTGTATGTAGCACATGTTCTAAATCTACATTCCAGACAAAAAAATGCCTTGTTCCAGGGTTGGGCAATATACCGTATTTTCCGGACCATAAAGCACACCGGGTTATAAGGCGCAATATCAACGATCGGCTGCTAACGGATCTATGTTCATACGTAAAGCGCACCGGGTTATAAGGCGCATGAAATGAAACAAACTCTTAAGTTCCGTCGGAAGCTCAGTTTGGTCTTTACCTGGTGCAGGGCGTCTTCTTGCTTCCTCCACTTCCGTACCATTGATTCGTTAATGTTGAATTCTCTCACAGCTGCTCTATGTCCATGTTGTACTGCGTCACTGATAGCGTTGTGTTTGAAATCCGCTTCGAAAATGAATGAATGAATGCACGTACCCTAATGCTGAGCACATACCGTATTACTCGTGCTGCTTGCGCATACGGTGGGCCGTAAGCTTCGTAACTTACCAAGGCCGTGCTAAAACATTTTGACAGATTTATGAGCGCCGTGTACCGTCTACAATCGGTTCTAGGTCAGAAAGCACAACCAGAATTAATTCATACATTAGACGCACCGCATTTTAAGGTGCACTGTCGATTTTTGAGAAAGTTAAAGGATTTTAAGTGCGCCTTATGGTCCGAAAAATACGGTAACTATGTGTTATCGTATCATGATGAATGTTATCGTGATGGGCAATACGCTTTTCTGAGCATATCAAGGACATCATTAGTGCTTAAAGCACACTGACCAACTGCAAGGTTTCATTATAAAGAGTGTAATTAGTCCTGATTAATTGGCTGAATTTGAAGCACATGTTGAATAAAAATCACTAAGTATGGTATGACACTTTTATTATTTTTTTTTTTTCCGTGATATCCTTTTTATGGTCTCAGCAACAAATAGTTGTTCAGGCAATTAGCAGGAATTAAACAAAAAGACTTACAAACAGAAATATTCAACCCAAAGAAATTGCAGATTCATGCTTTTAACCTTTTCAGCAAATCTAGATCTTGCTTTAAACCAACTCTTTATCAGTTCAGTGATACAGCAAATGAATGAAAAAATGTTTTTGAATAGTAGATTATTTGGTTAATACTGACATGTCACAAGTGTTCGACCCTGTTACAGTATCGTTGAGTTTAAAACCTACTGCTAGGCTTTCACCTGAAGTCGGGTTTAAGCGTGGCTAATGCATTGGGAACTCATTAATAACCTGCAATTTGCTTCAGCTGTGATGTGCCTTTGTAAACTCCACCCAAGTATGTGTTCAAGGTGTGTGGCGTCCATGGTGAAGACTAAGGAGCTGTCACATAATCCTTAAATTATTACAGCTTGTACGTAACCTTGCGGACAGTTTGCATCAAATTATTCTGCCAGAAACTTAATTCTGTCCTTGATGTTTTTCTTCAGCCGCAGTGGCTTTTTAACACAACTCCTAGACACAGAACCTACATTAGACAACCCTCTGTTTATTTTTCTTCTCAAAAATGTGTTTTCTCTGGTCTTGTAATCTGCTGACAGTAAATTTCAGCAGATGGTTGTCTTTACTTGAAGCGGTTTATCGACCTTCCAGATCTTTTCTTTCTGGTAACATCACCTGTTGTTTGAAAGACTTGTTCTGTTCTCTTAATCGCTGATAGTGGAATGGGGATTTGCTGTGCCTTTAGGGTCTTGTAAATTTGAGAATAGCTGCAGTTGGCCTGATGAAGACTAGCTGTGTGGATTCTGACAGCAACCCCTGCATGATCTTTAACGTTTTTGAAGCACATTTTGCCACTCTTTTTCCCTTGCGACTCTCAATACTATTGTAGGTCTCTATCTGTTGGTGCTGGTTCTATTTAAGAGCTGGCTTACAGGCTTGTGATGGCTTGTGTGGCAGATTACCGACTAATATTTCAAGGGAAAACAAAGAAGACAAAATATTTTGGAAGATTTTGAACAACTAGATATGCTTTCAGACAATTAAATCTTTTTTGTGATTTCATGAATTTGGATGTGCAAGATGACTACGAGTGAATTTCCCTGTTTCTGGCTTTTTCTCTCAGAGTTCACAATGGAAACAAGCGATGGAAAGCAAATGGTGGATTTTCTCTGAAAATGGTGCATTTTTTTTCCGTTCTCCCTAATTTTTTTCCACTTTGTGTGCTATTAGTGACAAATTATCTCAATCCAATATGCCTTGTTCTAGGAGTGGGCAATATAGTCGTATTTTATCGTATCGTGATAAATGTTATCGTGATGAGCAATACGCTTTTCTGAGCATATGAAGGATGTTATTAGTGCTTAAAGCAAACTGACCAACTGCAAGGTTTCATTATAAAGAGTGTCCTGATTAATAGGATGAATTTGATGCACATGTTGAATAAAAATCACTAAGTATGGTATGACATTTTGAGTAGTATTTTATTTTATTTATTAGTATTATTAACCCCAACCTTGTTCTGGGAGGTACCAGAGTTTGAGAGCCTACCAAAACAAAACATCATGAAAAGCAAGTAGCTATCGACACAAGTCTGGGGCAGAAATATACAAAAGTATCAAACGGGATAGGATTCTTAAAAAATAAATTAAAATCCTGAAACTGGAACATCCTTGGGGGCATCAGTAAGTGGAAAGGGTGGCACAGCCATGACTTGGATGAGGAATTAGACAAGGCAGTGCATTATCAGTGATGTCAGTGATGGATTAAGGAGGGCAGTAATTAGAGAAGAACCCAAGATTGTAATGGCTACTCTTACAGGATCTTTAGCTGACATGGGAAAAGATGTGCACAGGATAACTATTTTCTGGACACTCCCCAAAGCTGGGCAAATGGAAGAGTGACAAGAAGCCTTTCTTGAAATTCCTTCAAAATTGTTTGGAGTTTGCCAAAAGACATGTTGGAAACTCTGCCAACTTCCCGAAAACTCTTCTGAGTCCATAATTGAACATTTTGGCCTTGTACCAGAGCTCTATGAATGCTGTAAGCCAAACAACAAGCATTAAACAGATGTCTGTGGTTTGTTTAAATAACTGCTGCATAACGATATAAATTTCCTCAATAAAGTTAAGAAATATACCTTGATCAGCCATAACCACTAAAACACTGACAGTGTAATGCTCTGCCTTGCACCTTGTTTCCTGCCATTCGTGTGGATGTTACTTTGGCATATTACAAGTACACACCTTTAGGGCCATGGTGCTTCCGAATGGCGGTGGCCTCCTTCAGCAGGATAATGCCCTCTACCACAGTGCAGACATTGATCAGGAAAGGTGTCCTCAATTCCTGTTTGAGCAGCTGTGGGATGTGCTTCATGGAGGCCCCAACTCGCAGCTTACAAGACTTAAGGATCTGCTATGAAGGTGTCTTGGTGAGAGATCACACAGGACCTTAAGAGGCCTTGTGGGGTCCGTGCCCCAACAGGTCAGAGCCTTGAGGGCACACCTACACAATGTTAGGCAGGTGGTTTTATTGTTGTAGTTGCTTGGTGTTGGTGTCATTCCAATGGTGACACGTGCATGACATGACAGTGGCACAAACATAGCCACACGTGGAAAAACACTGCTTTAGTCTTTCTTTAGCAGCTGATAGTTTCCATTAAAAGAAAAGTTGAACAAAAATGATCTGTATGCTGTCATGTATCATTCTTGGCCAGGAAAAAAATCGGAATCGGCCAAGAAAATTGCAAATTGTGCATGTAGTTACCGTTGCCTAGCAATAGCTAGGCAACTTTGTCATGGACCTTCTTTTTGGCGGAAGGTATTGTCAAGTATTTACAGCATATTCAGTATGAAATTCAGGTACCATAGTAGAACAGGAAAATGTCACATGCCACAAATCGATAGTCCTCTCAAAGGTGGTTCATGTAAATGACGATGATTTCCGTGTTCTTCAGTGGCTTTCCCAGTAATTGCATATGAATCCCTTTGTGATTTCTTGTGCTTGGAAGTGCAGATAAATTTGGACTGCTTTGGGAGGAGGGATGTATTGAAAAATTGTGGATGGATTGAAAAGCCTTGCATGCTAATATAGCCTTATGTGGAAGTGTTGCTTTGCATGACTAGTAATTTAAGACCCTGTACAGCAAAGTGCTGAATGCATGACACTCTTAAAATGCTCCTAACTCAGTATGTAGCCTAACACTTGCTAAAAATCCAGTTATGTTCACACTTGGTCTTGCTACCTAAAACCTACATTGATCAGTTATCAGTATGGAACGTAAAACAACAGTGGGGCAAAAAAGTATTTAGTCAGCCACTGATTGTACAAGTTCTCCTACTTAGAAAGATGAGAGAGGTCTGTAATTTCATCATAGGTACACTTCAACTATGAGAGACAAAATGAGAAAAAAAATCCAGCAAATCACATTGTAGGATTTTTAAAGAGTTTAATTGTAAATTATGGTGGAAAATAAGTATTTGGTCAATAAAATTGGTTCAACTCAATACTTGTAATATAACCAAACGTTTCCTGTAGGTCTTCACCAGGTTTGCACACATTTTGGCCCATTCCTCCATGCAGATCTCTTCCAGAGCAGTGATGTTTTAGGGCTGTCGCTAGGCAACACGGACTTTCAACTCCCTCCACAAATTTTATATGGAGTTGAGTTCTGGAGACTGGCTAGGCCACTCCAGGACCTTGAAATGCTTTTTACGGAGCCACTCCTTCGTTGCCTGAGTGGTGTGTTTGGGATCATTGTCATGCTGGAAGACCCAGCCACGTTCCATCTTCAGTGCTCTCACTGATGGAAGCATGATGTTTCCACCCCAATGCTTCACAGTAGGTATGGTGTTCTTGGGATGCAACTCCAGCAATTTTCTTCCTCCAAACACGAAGAGTTGAGTTACTTTGGTCCCAGCTCTCTGCAGGTCATTCATCAGGTCCCTCCGTGCAGTTCTTTTGCTCACCGTGCTCATGATAATTTTGACCTCATGGGATGAGATCCCAAATCGAGGGAGATTGTCAAGGGTCTTGTATGTTTTCTATTTTCTTACAATTGCTCCCACAGTTGATTTATTCACACCAACCTGCTTACCTATTGTAGATTCACTCCTCTTCCCAGCCTGGTGCAGGTCTACAATTTTCTTCCTGGTGTCCTTCGACAGCTTTAGAGTTTAGAGTCTGACTGTTTGAGGCTGTGGACAGGTGTCTTTTATACAGATAACGAGGTCAAACAGGTGCCATTAATACAGGTAACGAGTGGAGGACAGAAGAGCTTCTTAAAAAGCTTACAGGTCTGAGAGCCAGAAATCTTGCTTGTTTGTGGGTGACCAAATACTTATTTTTTTCACCATGATTTACAATTAAATTATTAAAAAATCCTACAATGTGATTTCCTGGATTTTTTTCTCATTTTGTCTCTCATAGTTGAAGTGTACCTATGATGAAAATTACAGGCCTCTCTTATCTTTCTAAGTAGGACAACTTGCACAATCAGTGGCTGTAATGCCCCCCACTGTCATGTTCTGTCCCACAGTCCAAAGAAGACATGCTTTAGGTTAATTGATCACGCTAAAGTAGCCCTAGTGTGTGAGTGTATGTGCCCTATGTTGGATTGGCCCTATGCTATCGGCTAGGCACCGGCTCTCCTGCGACCGTGTCCAGGATCAAGCGAATAAGAAAGTGAATGAATGTTTTGTCACAAATTAAGTCACTTTCAATTTGCTGTGTACACTATAGTTTGTTTATCTTTTATTAGACCGTTTCTGTATAAACAGTACCAAACGTTTCACTCACTTGTTTGGTGACTCAGGGAGATGGAGGTAAGACAAGTCAACACATTGTTTATTTAGAGGTCTCGTTATATTGTGATAAAATTATATATACTGTAGTGCAGACTTGCACTGAATTTAAATATTAAATATTTAATCCATATCAGAATCTACGTAGTTTTAATCCTTCGCATTGTTCACACACAACATACAAGGAAGGTTTGCGTTAGTTAAACTTTTATGTATTTTGTCAGTAATCTGAGAGTATACCTGCACTTGAGAAATCAGAGAAAGAAAAACCTCCGGGTTTACATGGTAGTAATCGGATGTCTTCTTTGCAACCAGCCAATAATCTCACAAATGTGTGACACAAATGTTAATATTAAATTAATACTAGTTCTTTGTTTCCTTGAGTATATACTGTTTCAGTCTCCATTCAGTCAGCCATTTCCCTACCTTCAATTCTGTGGTGCATTGAATTCTGGGGTTGCCAGATCTCGTAGTAGTAATAATAATAATAATAATAATAATAATAATAATAATAATAATAATAATAAAAAAATTAAAATAAATGTGTTCTTGTCAATGGAAAAAGAGGCCACATACAGTCAAGTCTTTAGAATAGGCAGACCTGGCAACAGTCAGGTTAGGAAATCAGGTAACTGGTGTATATATGCTATGAGTAATATGATTACTGGAGTAAAATCCATTTCTGTTTATGGGATTTCTTAATCTGATTTCTAGGTCAGAGTATGCTGTGTACAATATGTGCACTATGTGCACAGCCTGACCATACCCAGTGTTTCAGACTGCGTGTGCCCTCCACCATGGTTGCCAGGTCCAAGTATTCTAAAGACTTGGCTTAATTTTTTGTATTTTATTTATTTTATTTTTTTATTTTTTGCAGTTCTCAGATGCAATTACACTGTTACCTAATATAGTTGCATTGTCTGAACACCAGAGGTCGCAATCACCATAACTCCAACAGCATCAGCATACCTCATAAAAATAAATATTCATATTCCATTTGTTTTTAGTTGTATGCAAGTCTGCTGTTTGTTGTTATCCAATGGATCAAAGAAGCAATAGCAATATAGAAGTAATGCATGTGAAGGAGTGAAGAACATTTACATAGTTAAGAACAGAATATGGTGATGAAATTGTTTAAAAAGCTGTTTGCTGGTGGTGTAGACGTGTTCACTTTGAACAGCGACAGCCGGTTGTCTCGAGACAATGGATAGGCATAGATTTGATATCATTGTTGAAATGGGGTATCAATAATAAAACCAAGCATTTTTAAAATATACATAAACAGTAATGGACTATGAAAACAATACCTGTTGGGTTTTGGCCTAGAGTTTTTCAATATATCACTTATTTTTACCCACCTTCTTGTGGTCTCCTCAACAGATGGTCCTGGACCCCTCATCGAGGAGGAGTACGAGAAGGAACATGCCAACAAAGAGCTGAAGAAACAACTGTGTCCATATGCAGCCATGGGCGAGTGTCGATATGGCCTTAACTGCGCCTACCTGCATGGAGACGTGTGTGACATGTGCGGCCTGCAGGTGCTTCATCCGTCCGATACTGCTCAACGCTCTCAGCACATCAGAGTCAGTGCACAACTTTAGTTTCTCTTACATACAGTACGTTCAGTGGTACCACAGTTCTGGTTGTTAATTTGTTCCAGAAGGCTTGTCGAGAACTGAAAATGACAAGTACCGAGCAAATTATTCCCATAAGGAAAATTTGAATTGTTCCATTTCAGACCCACAGAAAATCCACACTGTATAAGGCATTATATGCATTAATGGAGTTGTACTGTGCAGGTGCTCTCTGATTTACCATGAGGGTATGTTCCAACAAATCCAAATGTGTCATGAACTGGAGAGTTTAACGAGTGTTTGGTGTATCATAGTGGAGATGAGGCTGAAGTTGGCTTCTTTTTCGCATTTTCTGGTCCATCTTAAATGACTGCAGTTACATTATGCTGCCTGTAGATGGAGATTCCGCCTCATAAGTAATAAGGAAGTTAATGTTTAAAATGCATACATTAACCTACAGATGGCCACAATCATTAACACAAAGCTAATTTTATAATGGTGTTGAAAAATCACATGTAATTTAATGAGTAATGGATTGAAAGTGCAAAACACTTAGTTACTGGTTAACTGCAACCTGTGTTCTGGAGCATTCAATTCCTGTTTTGCTTTTGGTTGGCTCTTATAAATAACGTTTTTAGGACGCATGGAGACTTATTTGCACTAAGAATACAGTACTGTAGATGTAACAATATAGAAAAACATTATAAACGCAGTGCAGATCTTCTCCAAGTGAGAGCTGTTGAGAATCTGAGTCACTGTGTACCAAATTGTGAATCGTGTTTCGGGCTGAAATGGGTCGCATGGCTCGACCCGTACAAGTTTAAGCAGGTGCGCCGAGCACCAAGTAAACAACGAGGACTGAGACAAATTGTTCTAGTCAAGCACTGAGGTACCACTGTATGTTGTTATGCATGTCGACCCCAAAATTTCTGTCTTTTGGTTCCGTATGTGGAAGAAGACATGATGGTCTATTGCAATGAATATTGTTCAGTTCAGATTAGTATGTTGTACTAATTTTTTTTTTGTGGACTTCAGGCATGCATCGAGGCTCATGAGAAAGACATGGAGATCTCATTTGCCATCCAGCGTAGTAAGGACATGATGTGTGGCGTGTGCATGGAGGTGGTGTTCGAGAAGGCCAATCCCAGCGATCGCCGCTTCGGCATCCTCTCCAACTGCTGCCACTGCTACTGTCTCAAGTGCATCCGCAAGTGGAGGAGTGCCAAGCAGTTTGAGAGCAAGATTATAAAGTGAGCTGAAGGATATTGGTTTTGTGCTGATTCCAGTCAATGTTAACATTAAATAGATCAAAATGTAGCTATATTTAAAGATTGATATGGTAATTCAAATTCTCTAGTAAACCAACACATTTAGGGCTCGCCAGTTGATGGTGCTGGTTCAGTGTTTGGTGGCATTGCATTCTGACGTGGAGGGAGGGGGGGTTAGTGAATTTGTTCCAAAGAACTGGGTGTAGTGGTTGTAAGTAAGGGGTGGGGTTGTTGCAAGCCCATGATATGTGGAGCTTATCTGACTAAGTGACTGATGAAAATCCTTGAATAATGTACAACTACAGTTTGGCTCGGTAAGCATGACTTTTGTCAACAATGTGTATTTAACTGTTTTTATGTACACTGGCTGGCCAAAAAGAAAAGGTCACCACCTGGATTTAACTAAGCTAATAGATAAGATCCTCCCATCGGATAATTACTGCATTGGTGATTGTTTCAGCTGGCAACAAGTTATTTAACCCTAAACTGATGCAGTGAGTAGCTTCTCATTTGTTAAACAACCATGTCGAAAAACACATCCTGTGGTTGTGGAAAAGATGTTCATCTCTTTCAGAAGGGTCAAATTCTTGGCATGCATCAAGCTGAGAAAACATCTAAGGAGATAGCTGAAATGACTAAAATTGGGTTAAGAGCTGTCCAATGCGTTAAGAAGTGGAAGGACAGTGTGGAAACATCATCTTCAAGGAAGGAATGTGGAAAAAAATAAATCTTGAATGATCGTGATCGGCGATCACTTAAACTTTTAGTGAAGTCAAATCGTAGAAAGATTAGTAGAACTCAGGGACATGTTTAATAGTGAAAGTAAGAGCATTTCCATACACACAATGCGAAGAGATTTCAGGGCATTGGGACTTAACAGCGGTGTAGCCTAAATAAAACCACTTGTCAGTGAGGCTAACCGGCTTCAGTTTGCTAGGGAACATAAAGATTGGACTCTGGAGCAATGGAAGAAGGTCATGTGGTCTGATGAGTCCAGATTTAGCCTGTTCCAGAGTGATGGGCGCATCAGTGTAAGAAGAGAGGCGGCTGAAGTCATCATGCCTAGTGCCTACCGTACCAGCCTGTGGGGGCAGAGCTATGATCTGGAGTTGCTGCAGTTGGTCAGGTCTAAGTTCAGTAACGTTGTGTGCCTAAGGAATGAGGTCAGCTGACTGCCTGGATATACTGAACCACCATGTTATTCCATCAATGGATTTTTTTTTTTCTTCTCTGATGGCACGGGCATATTCCAAGATGACAATACCAGGATTCATCAGGCTCAAATTGTGAAAGAGGGGTTCAGGGAGCATGAGGCATCATTTTCACACATGGATTGGCCACCACAGAGTCCAGACTTGAACCCCATTGAGAATATTTGGGATGTGCTGGAGAAGACTTTGTGCAGTGGTCCAAATCTCCGATCATCAAAAATGAATGCAACTATGGACTATGTGTGTATGTATATGTATATGAATCTACCTTGAAAATTAAAGGACTTGAAGGATCTGATGGGTCTTGCCAGAACGAGGGGGACCTACACAATATTGGGCAGGTGGTTTTCACATTTTGGCTGATTGATGTGTCATGGAGTAATGTATATAATCAATTCTGGGTTCAAACCCTGAAAGGGACTTACAATCTTTTTTTTAAGGGTTAGGCCTATGTTGTTTGTTATACTTGACCTTCCATTATTTGATTGTGATCTAAATGTCTTCCTATGCCAGGTCATGCCCAGAGTGTCGAATCACATCTAACTTCGTCATCCCAAGTGAATACTGGGTGGAGGACAAGGAGGAAAAGCAGAATCTCATCCAGAAGTACAAGGATGGAATGGGGTAAAGAGCTAATTATAGTGCTTGAATATTGCTCAGGGTAACATGGGGTGTGTCAGTATGATCGTAACATGCAGTATTGTAACCACAACTTTGCTGAACGATGCCAGCTACAAGTATAGCAAGTTTGTTCCAAAGAAAAAGGTGTCGTCATGTTGTGAAGGAGCATTTGCACAGCTTCCTGCAGATAAAAGCCAGAGTACCTCCAATATCTGTTACAACAAGTAGCACTGGTGGTTTATGCTTGTTGTTGCAAGCCTATAATATGTGGAGCTTATCAAGTGAAAAACAAATAAAACCCAGTTCTCACTGTTCAGGGCATACTCGAAATCAAACTGACCGTTGAGCAAAGCAGGATATGTCATCAGCCATGTGTGTGACATGCTCAATCCTGACAAAGAAGAACAGTTAGCTTATCTGATAAATCCTTGAATAATGCATGGCTTTAGTCAACACTGTGTGCACATCCTATTTTCCCTCCTTCCAAATAAAACCTGTGAATAACTGACGTTTGTATATTGTGTGTACCTGCAAACAACAAACTACCACTCATAACATGTACAGTGGTGCTTAAGTTTGTGAACCCTTTAGAATTTTCTGATTTATGCAGAAATAATGACCTAAAACATCATCAGATTTTCACACAAGTCCTAAAAGTAGATAAAGAGAACCCAGTTAAACAAATGACACAAAAATATTATACTTAGTCATTTATTTATTGAGGAAAATGATCTAATATTACATATTAGTGAGTGGCAAAAGTATGTGAACCTCTAGGATTAGCAGTTAATTTGAAGGTGGAATTAGTCAGGTGTTTTCAGTCAATGGGATGACAATCAGGTGTGAGGGGGCACCCTGTTTTATTTAAAGAACAGGGATCTATCAAAGTCTGTTTCTTACAACAAGTTGTGGAAGTGTATAATGGGCCACACAGGAAATTTCTGCGCGGACCTCAGAGTGATGCTCATCAGGCTGGAAAAGGTTACAAACCATCTTTAAAGAGTTTGGAACTCCACCCAAATCCACAGTCAGACAGATTGGGAACAAATGGAGAGCAAATTCCAAGACCATTGTTACCCTCCCCAGGAGTGGTCGTTGACCAACAAGATCACTCTAAGAGCAAGGCGTGTCTAGTTGCGAGGTCACAAAGGACCTCAGGGTAACATCTACGCAACTGAAGGCCTCTCTCACATTGGCTAAGGTAATGTTCATGAGTCCAAAATCAGAAGAACACTCGGAAAAACAATTGGTGGGCATGGCAGGTTGCAAGGAGAAAAGCCACTCTCTCCAAAGAGAACATTGATCCCTCATCTGCAGTTGCTAAAGATCCACGTGGGACAAGCAGAAGGTTCTTGGAAGACATTTTGTGGACGGATGAGACCAAAGGAACTTTTTGGATTACAAGGAAAAACTTTGTTTGAAGAAAGGGAAAAACGCTTCCAGGATAAAGAACCTGAAAACCTGGTGGTGGTAGTATCATATTTTGGGACTGTTTGCTGCATCTGGGCCAGGACAGTTGCCATCATGATGAAACAATGAATTCGAGTTGTATCAGAGACTTCTAAAGGAAGATGTCAGGACATCTGTCCATGAACTGAATCTCAAGGAGAAGGTGGGTCATGCAGCAAGGACAGGAACCAAGCACACAAGTCTTCCAACAAAGAATGGTTAATTATTTTAAAGAAGAATAATAAAGTTCATGTTTTGGAATGGCAAGTCAAGTCCTGACCTTAATCCAATGGAAATGTGTTGGAAGGACTTGAAGTGAGCAGTAATGTGATGGAAACCCACCAAACATCCCAGCTGAAGCTGTTCTGTAGGAGGAAGAGGAATGGGCTAAACTTCTCCAAGCCGGTGTGTCCCGGACTGATCAAAAGTTAAGGAACCGTTTAGCTGCAGTTATTGCTTGTACAGGGGTGTCACACCAGATACTGAAAGCAAAAGGTTCACATACTTTGGCCACTTCCTTACTATGTATGCATGGATAGTTTCCTCACTAAATAAATGAAAAAGTATATATTTTTGTCCATTTATTTAACTGGTTCTCTTGAAGACTGATGAGTTTTAGGGCATATTTGTGCAGAATATGAAATGCGAAAGGGTGCACAAACTTCCAGGCCAATAATATTTTTGTCTCATTTATTTAACTGGGTTCTCTTCGAAGACTGATGATGTTTTAGGTCATATTTGTGCAGAAATATAGAAAATTCTAAAGGGTTCACAAACTTCCAAGCGCCACTGTACTTTGGTAATGCACTCATTGACCCCCCCCCCCCCCCAAAAAAAAAAACCTCCCCAAGGAGTTGTTGGAATTGACTGAAACTTTATATGTATGAATGTAATGATTATACATGTAAGTGATTACTACATTAGAGCAAAAGGAAAAGTTTATTGGGGAAAACTGTACAATTGAAAGGAGGCTCTAGTTATCCTGTTAGGCTGCCTCTAGTCTGGTTACAAGATGGGATACGGTTGGTCATTGGAGACAAACAGGTTTCGTATAGTATCTTTTTGGCACATTTGCCCACAGATGTTGCAGCTAGGCTGGCTGTCAATGGCAGGAGACATAATGGGCACAGGGAGAATACATTTCCTTTTGCTAAGCACCTGGTAATGGTCCAGACAGAGACGGGTGTGTAGTGAAGGTGCCACCTGTGATTGGATGGTGGACAATGAAACCTTGGGAGCTGCTCGTGCTTGTTAGCGGTCAAATGATCTTCTGTGCTGCTGGTCTGTCTGGGCCGTCCGAAGCCTGTTCACTGTCTGCACGCCCTCCTACATCTCTTAACAGCTAGGTCAGAACGGCCTAGATGGCGGCCAGTTCGGGAAAATGACTATCCTGCGTTTCTCAGTCCGATGATGCGCCACCCTCAAAGTCTGTCAGTGGGGAAAAGTGTCTTTGAGTGCATCATAGAGGAATCCGACATTTCTATCTCGGAGTGTTACTTTTTGTGTGTCTGACTACATCTGGTGAAGGGATGAACTAAATGGATGCAGCCCGTCTGTAGCGTTGGTAGCTTACCAGCTCATGACCTATAAAACACTGCTTTGATTAAAAGGCCTCACACTTGATCTTCCTCAAATTTGGGCCTAGCTGTTATGTTTTGACATGTACATTTGGATTATATCTGTTTTTCTCCAGGACTAAGCCATGCAGATATTTTGATGAAGGTCGTGGAACTTGTCCATTTGGAGCCAACTGCTTCTACAAGCATGCCTTCCCTGATGGGCGACTGGAGGAGGCTCAACCTCAGTCCCAAACCCAGAGAAGGCAGAACGGCTCCAACGGGAGGAACCGGGTAAGATTGTTGTTTTCTAGATCTTATGGAAAACAATCACACTTTGGACCACCACTTTTAATTAAGCAACAAAACAAGAGAGGAAGTGCTAGAACATGAGATGTTGACACGTGTGTACTGCGAGTGCCAAAGATAAGTACACCTGTGCCAGTATCTCCCATTGTAGCACGACCTTGAGTGTGTTGTTGCGATTATACCACAGTTCCGTTATCGCAATTTATTGTTAGATTTTAAGATAGAGGACAGAAAAAATGATTTCTAACCAAAAGTCTAGGATCCTTTTATACTTGATTAGTGATCATAAATCTGTATGATGAAGCTCTTAATGTCAATCTTATCGGTCAGAAATGTAAGGGCAGTGCTACAGAGCATCAGCAGCTTCTCTGGGTTAGAGCTGGACTTGCAGATAACAAACCTGTCAGATGAATGAAGCTCCGGTCAGCCGCGGATGGTGTTTAATGAAAGAGCCGAGTTTAACTCCAGCAAACGACGTCTTTGTGAGGGATGAAGCTGATTCAGGTCATTTTTGTTGATGGGACTAAAACTGATCTTCAGTCGAGCTGTGAGTCCATTAAGAGCCGGACGTTTGATTTAAAGGACTGATTGCGTTTCGCTTTTCCAGAGCTTCCAAACCTAAAGGTGATAAACCTTTGGCTCAGGTTGATCATTAATGGCTTCATCTTCCAACTTTAAATCGTTTTCAAAACCAATATATTTTATGAACTAATTATAGCTTTCATTTCAGCAATGTTTTACTTGGTGTCATTATAACTGTGGTAGCCTAGTGGTTAAGGTACTGGACTCTGGACCAGAAGGTCCAGGGTTCAAATCCCACCTCTGCCAAGCTGCCACTGTTGGGTCCTTGAGCAAGACCCTTAACCCACAATTGCTTGGATTTTAAGGTCAAAGGCATAAGGGCATTTGCTAAATGCTGTAAATGTATAACATCACTGGTTTTTAGGGAGGGCGTCGTTGCTAGCTTACATGTGTTTGTCGCGGAGTAATCCTTGGAGCGCGTCGGTCAGATTGCGGGGTCGGAACTAACTGTGGTATAAAATCCATTAATGTTTATAAGTGCATGTCTTGATTTGGTAGAACTCGAGGCGTACACCGCTCTGGGATCTGTTCGACGAGCGGGAGAGCAGCAGCTCTTTGGACAACGATGACGGGGAGATGGTGACGTTCGAGTTGAGCGAGATGCTCCTCATGCTTCTGGCGGCAGGAGCCGACGATGACGTGACCGACTCCGAAGACGAGTGGGACTTGTTTCACGAAGATCTCGACGATTACTACGAGCTGTACCTATAGCATCCCTGAATTACTCCATCCTTTCCTCTCTCCCTGTCTAATCTTTCACAATAAATTACTCCCCATCCATCTTAGTAGAAGCTAGACTGAAGTCTTGTGAGTGATGGGCAGTAGCATTTCCTCTGTGTTGTGGCATATAATGGTCAGACAAGGGGGGAAATGGATAAAGGTCTGTGTGCTCATGCTGAAACCCCTGTTGTTTTTTTAAAAAAAAGAAAACCTCCAGCTCTGTGAGTGTCTGTGTTCACTTTATGTACTGAAGAAAAACATAAAAATAGAAAAAAAAAAAAGATTTACAAAGTTAAAAATCCAAAAAGACACTAAGTTATACGTTTGAGAATTTGAATGATTATTGCTAATGAATCTTAATGGTTTTATTCTGAAGTATAGGTTTGACTTGTCTACCCAGGTATGGTCCTGATTTAAACAGGATTCAGAACATACAGCAGCTTTATAAACTTCACTTCACTGGTGGTGGCTGTGCTGCTTTTCTGGATTATTCCTCTCTTCTCATGCACTGATTTTTTGGGTGATGGAGACGAGCTTCCTTGATGTCAAATGCACATACGCACTCTTAACGTTCATAAAGACAGCTAATGTCACTGCACATGATTCTCTCACTCCCTCCCCCTCCCTCCTCCTCTCTCTCTCTCTCATTGTTCATATGGCCTCTGTGGGTCAGTTTTTAACCTACCTGAACTGTGCAGGTTCATAAACACCTGTGGTATGAAATGGCAGATCTCTAAAAAACTGAGTGTAGCGTTAGCTTTGTGAAATTGGACTCCGGAAAGCAGACTTAAATGCGTTACAATACGAAGCTGAGTGTTTCATCACTTTGACTGTCTGGTAATTCTGTGTTTCTGTTCTGCTTCAGTATTGCATATTAAGCTCAGCTGGCAGTAGCCAATCCACAAACACCCAGTTGTTATTCGGTTCTTGTTGAACTTGGTTAAAATGCATACATTTATACTGATGTGCTTGTTTTCTATGGTCCAGAACCATCCAACATAACTTGAAAATTAAAGTTTATTATCAAAGTATCAATCCTCTGTCTTGTTTGGTTTTTCTTGCTCTTGAATGCAGTGAATTATTTTTGTGCATAGATGATAAAACGGTTACAGGGATGGACTGGTGTCTCGTCAAAAAATGTCTGTGCCCAATAAATTCCAGGTCAGGCTCGAGAACCTCCCTCGCTTTGCTTATTTTTATTTATGATCCTGGTCATGCCTGTCTGGAAGGCACCAGCAGGACCTGGGCCCCTGCTTTGATGGGTTAGTGCATTAACCCACTGCACTACCAGAGTCCATACCCCAACTTGTTTTGGAATAACTAGTTATGGTTAATCATTCTGTGAATATTAAACATGGCCTCCGATTATACTGTGAATGTGTTTCTGTACACATGGGTTCAGAAACTGCTAGTGCTCTCACAGTGTTTGATGTTTGTCAGCATGAAGAACCTTATTACTACATACAATGACATAAGTTAGCAACCATATGGTGCACCAAACGGAATAAGATCATATTGTAAAACAATCACATTAAAATGTAATTACTACTATAAGGCGTGTGTCTACAAAAGTAATGTTCTGTGTCACATTAATGGACAAATACTTTAGAATATACTGTACTTGATGTTCTTTGTAAATTGACCCTGAAATTCTGTTCATCTCACAGTTTGTGATTGAGGCTCTTGCAACTAGCAGACCGTATACTGAGGCCCCAATTGGGTGAAGGGAGGATATTTAATATCTGTGAGTAGCAAAAGTATGTGAATCTTTGCTTTTAGTGTCTGGTGTGACCCCATAACAACTGCAACTAAATGTTTTCAGTAACTGCTGATCAGTCCTGCACATTGCCTTGGAGCATTTTTAGTGCATTTCTCTGTACAGAACAGCTTCAACTTTGGGATGTTGGTGGATTTTCAAGCGTGAAGTGCTTGCTCATAAAATATGAATAAAATGTTAACTTAATTATTTCTTAAACATTCTTTGGTAGAACAACTTGTGTACTTAGGGATGTTATCTTTCTGCATGACTCACTTTCTGTCAAGATCCAGATCATGGACATTCCTTTGGAATTTGCTGGCAAAATTCAGAGCTCACAGTTCTGTCAGTGAAGGCAAGCCATCCTGTTTCAGATCCAGCAAAACAGGCCCAAACCATGAGACTACCACCACATCTCTAAGATGGGATTCTTATGCTGGAATGCAGTCTTTTCCTTTCTCCAGACATGATGCTGCTTATTTAAGAGGGAAAAAATGGTCTCATACATCCACAAAACGTGTTTTCAAAAGTCTTTTTACTTGTCCACTTGTCTTTAGCTAAATGCAAACGGGCAACAATGCCCTTTTTGGAGTGTAATTGCTTTCTCCTTGGTACCCTGTTCATTGTTCTCCTGAAAATGGACTCATGAACATGAGACCAATGTTAGAGAAAGCTTTAGTTACTTAAACCTTAACAGTTCCTTTGTGATCTCTTGGTCTATTACACACTTTGGTCTTGGAGTGACCTTTGTTGCTCTATCACTCCTGGGGAGGGTAACAATGGTCTTGAATTTCATGATGTTTCATATTGTCCAAGACCTAACTCCAGATCAAAACGCTGCCTCCAGAGGTTTGTACATTGGGCACTATGCATAATGGCTGTATCGCCTAATTCTCTTCTTAACCTGACACACCCATCGCTCTGGAATAGGGTAAATCTGGACACATCAAATCACACAACCTTTTTTCCATTGCTCCAGAGTCCAATCTTTATGCTCCCTGGCAAGTCGAAGTCTTTTTCCACTTAGGCTAACTAATGTTAGATCCCTGGCGGTGGTTTTATTTTGGCCACACAGTTGTTTTGTCTTCTACCATGTTGTTTTAAGAAATGAGAAGCTACTTCCTGCACCAGTGAGGATTAAAACAAGGGTTGCCAGCTGAAACATATTATACTTTTTGTTTGTTTTTGGCCAGGCAGTGTATTATTGAAAAGCTACTGCATTTAAAACCAGGTTAAAAGTATGGGTAGCTGTGGTCAAACAATGTTGAATATATATTATATAGAATATATAACATTTCTGCAACTTTTAATGCACAAGTTATAAAACACAATGGAAATTGGGGTATATAATTAGAGTTTTGGTCAGGTGTTTTATATGGTCTACAACTGTTAATGGGGCATTCAAATGTGACCAGACGTGCCCAAACTTTTGAATAAGACGGTAAACCGTTTGGATGGACTACAAGTACCATGAGCGCTGGGGCTTAAGAACAGTTTTGGCTAGAGACAGGTTTACCAAATACAAACATTCACAAAAAGCTGTTTTCCCCCTTTCCACAGTGCTTTGCACATATGTAATCTGTTATTATTATTTTTTCCCTGTAGAAAGCACACACGGTGCCCTGTAATGCGTTTACTAGCGCCATTTGAGCAGCACCCCTCCCTCACAGTGCCGGGAGAAGAGAAGAGAAGAGAAAAGAGAAGGGGAAGCAGACAGGATCACGATGATGGCTGATGCTCGGAAGAACCCCGGTTCCTCCATGTCCTCCTCTGCACAGGAACGCGGCCAACTCCTCATCCGCAGCAGCGCGTCCACGAGAGCCGCGAGCACGAGCGCGGGGACGGAAAGCGCCGCGGTTCCCGCCATGACTTCTGGCTGCGATTTCCCGCCGTCTGCCCCGCCCTTCATCCCTCGTTCTTCCAAGAACATCTTCTACAAGGTGCTGTGCTTCATCTTTATTATCATTCAGGGTGGTATCATTGATTTCTACCTCATTGTGTTCAACAACCTGTACTGGTGTTCATGGATAGCCACAGACCTCGTGGTGGTCTCCGGCTGGGCCATGTTTTTCGTCCGGAACTCCAGGAGCAAACGCGAACGGGCATGTGGCTTCCGCCAGCGGACTTCTCTCTTCGGTTGCCACCTGGACGAGTTTGCGTTCGCACACCTGGCCTGGCTCGTCTACGTCATTGCCTACGTGCCCAGGGTCGCGCTTGTGCTTCAGACGTCCATCCTGGAGCAGGTGTCCAACGAGGTTCCGTATGGCTCCACTGGATTTGAGGTGACCTCGTTGCTTGGGGCACCGCTGCTCTTCTGCCTTATCAACTCCCTGGTCGAGGATCCTCACGGGGCCCCGCGTTACTACTCGCACAGCTGCTTCATGAGCACGTGCGTGGACGTCCTGGACAGTTTCACGCTGGTCAAGCTGCTCATCATTAAACATGAGATCCAGAACAAGTTCTTGGAGTATTCTGTGATGGCGGTCTACTTTGCTGCGCTGGTCGTACCAGTGCTGTGGCTCTACGAGCTCTCGGCAGCCTCGCGCATGCACTGCGGCTGGATGTGCTCGAGATTCTTCAGTGGAATACTCCTGGATGCTCCACTGCTGGCCGTCAGGTGCTTGCTCGTGCTCCTCTATGACATGCCGGTGTCGCTTTTTATGTTCAAGAACATCTTTTTCTTGGCGTTTAAATGCATGGAGTTGGTCAAGCATCGCATGAGCATGAGGAGCTCTCGGAGACTGGCACATGGAGGAGACCAGATCCAGTTCTCCACCCTGGCTATTAACAGTCAACACTGAATGCTGCTGCGAAAAACCTTAACCACGTTGGATAACAGACCAAAATTCTCAACATGTGCCACAAACAAACCACTTAATGTGCCAACGGAAAAGGTGGAATCCCAAAGGACCCCCAACCTCCCAGTATTATGTAGCTGCATCCCTACGGAACGACGATGTTAAACCCCAGGAACAAAGCTCTTGGTCGCCAGTTGAAAGTAATCCATATGGTATCATGCTAACACTGGTGAACTCTTTTTGCCAGGTGAAACCGGAATTGTTTTATACGCGTTTTTGCATGCTGACTTCAAATATGCAACCAGTTTTGCTCGAGCAGAGGCACTTTTTGTTTATTGGTTTGTTTTTACGTTTTATGTGAACAAATCCGTAACACAATCTATTCTCTGGTTGAGGACCTGTGATCTCAGTTGTGAGCTGGATTCAGATCCTCAGAAGAAGCATTCGAAAAGCACAACACAGCAGAAAATCAGCTCGTTTTTAGGTAATGTAAATATGCTTTGTATTTTTATGTACATGTATTATTGGAATTTTCACTTTTTACCACCGATTGTTACCCTGCACACACCAAAGCACTGAATTTACGGTATGGTTAAGTAATTTCAAACCAAATTATATAATAAGTGGAGGTGTAGCTATACACTCTGCTCAAGATTCGATGCATGACACTGAGTTTACGATTGAATTTTTTAAACTTTTTTAATTTTATTTCTGAAGTGTAAACAGTACAAAACAATGCACATTTTCTTGAATAAGTTTTTAAACAGAAAAAACGCTTTAGTCCCCTGCACTTAAAATAAATGACTAGAAATAGAGGTTAAAAATTGTAAATACACTTCTCTATTGTAGCATCACCATATATTAAAGCACTGAGCGAAAACGTTACGTTTTTTTTTTTTTTTTTTTTTTTTTTTTGATGAATAACAATTCAAAATAATCTGTGTTTTTCTTGTATAAAAGTTGAAAGAAAATGAGTCTTTAGTCTGCTACAACTGAACGAAATTAGAGTTTTAAATGCGTAAGGGAGCATGACGCCCTCTGGTGTTCAAAAAATGCAGTTTCTTAGATAGCACAATAAACGGATCGCATGTGACATCATCAGTCTTTACAATGCACACCGCGATGCTTTGTTACTCCCCTGAACATACCTGATACGCAAAGTCACAGTTTATTATCGCTATCAACAATTTAACCCCACTTTTTTAGCTTCTGACGCCTCTTTTTAAAGAACGCAGGGTACTGGTCTGAGACACCAGTCATGATGGAACAGGATAGAGGCGACAACGCCAAGAAGATCCCACACTCTCTGTGGAAGGCATCGCTGGGATACCAACCTAATCCCTGTTGAAATCCCAGGTGCAGGTCTAGCGTGTTAGACATTTTTTAAAATGAAAAGCTACATCTTAATTCAGCCTTAATACAGTAATGAACGCATATGCTTCACTTATTTAAGTTTACGCACCAACTGTGTGCAGGGCAACTAAATGTTTCCCTAGCATTTCTGGCCCAGGTGGCCCTCCACAATCGGTACTGGCCACCTAGCAGTGGTCATCCTTGTGTTACCCTTAAACATGGATACTTACTGTACTGAACTGCTCATACCTTTTTGTTTTGTTTTAATGTTCAGAGAGGAATAATAGTTAGATCACTGCATGTGATGGGGTTAAATCAGTGAACAGTACTCCATACAATATACTAGAGATACCCATCTTGGCCTTCAGAACAGCATCAGTTCTTTATGGCATAGATTCCACTAGGTGCTGAAGCCATCCTGCAGGAATATTTACCCATGTGAACAGGATAGCTTCTCACAGTTTGGCAGATTAGATTGTTCGATTTACTGACATGCTCTGAACAGCTTGCACTCATCTCATCTCATCTCATCTCAGCACGTCAGTCTCACGATAGCTCTCAGTCAGTGCAGATCTCCACTAAAGTCTGCTATAAACTTGTTTATATGAATCTATTAGTGCATATAATGCTGTATCCAGCGTGGATTTTCTGGGGATCTGGAACAGTCAATTTACATGATTCCTTATGGGAAAAATTCTTTCGGTTCCTGACGTTTTCGGCACTCGACGAATTATTGACGAGCACAGAGATACCACTGTATAGGACAGGTTTGTTGCTTGTTGTCGGAAATGAAGGGAAATGTTTATTCCTCCCTGTAGGCGTAAGCAGGCATGCATTTTAGCCCAGTAGTTGTAGGGTGTACTCACACTAGTGATCTGTACCGTGCCTGAGCACGTTTGACCTCCAAAGTGCGGTTCGTTTGGCTAGTGTGTTCGCTCCATAACATGCTCAGGCCTGCATGAAGACGTGGACCGGGGAAGGTTCAGCCTCTTCGGGTGCAGTAAGCATTTAGTGTGATCGCTAACCATGTCCAAGCACGGAACAAACTGTCAGCGTCCTACGTAAAAATCGTCTTAATGATAATCACTAATTCTATAAGGCGTATGAGAGGATTGTGTCAGTACCTCAAAACGACCCCAAAAAAAAGCCTCAAAGTAAGTACAACCATGAAGTCCTTTGTGCTGTGTGAGCGCATCCGCTCCACCAAAATGCCTAGTATGCCAGAGGCATCTTACCAGATCTGCAGAAATGCCCGCAATTGTAGATAGATATCTGACTTTCGGTACAAATGTCTACAAGAAATGCAAGGACATTTACATCCTACCGTGCACATTAGTCTATATCCGACAGAGAACCGAAGCTATTTTCCCGTGATTACAGTGATTTCCCATGATTTAGAATTGTCTATATTTCTGTATAAATATGATCTAAAACATCATCGTATTTTCACACAAGTCCTAAAAGTAGATAAAGAGAACGCCAGTTAAAACAAATGAGACATTGGATTTAAGGTCAGACTTTGACTTGGCCATTCCAAAACTTAACTTTATTCTTCTGTACCATTCTTTGGTAGAATGCCTTCTGTTCTTAGGGTCGTGTGTCTTTCTGCATGCCCCCCTTTCTCTTGACTTCAGTTCATGACAGATGTCCCTGAACATTTTCCTTTAGAATTCTCTGATATAATTCAGATTCATTGTTCCATCATGATGCAAGCTGTCCGGGCCCAAGCGCAAAACAGAGGCCCAAACCATGATACCACCACCACCAGGTTTCAGGTTCTTCTCCTGGTTCTTATCCTGGAAAATGCAGGCGTTTTCCTTTTTCCAACATAACGTTTTTCTTTTAAACCAAAAAGTTCTATTTTGGTCTCATCCATCCACAAAACATTCTTCCAATAGCCTTCTGGCTTGTCCACGTGATCTTTAGCAAACTGCAGACCAGCAGCAATGTTCTTTTTGGAGAGCAGTGGCTTTCTCCTTGCAACCCTCCCATGCACACCATTGTTGTTCAGTGTTCTTCTGATGGTGGACTCATGAACATTAACATTAGCCAATGTCAGAGAGGCCTTCAGTTGCTTAGAAGTTACCCTGGGGTCCTTTGTGACCTCACCAACTATTACACGCCTTGCTCTTGGAGTGATCTTTGTTGGTCGACCACTCCTGGGGAGGGTAACAATGGTCTTGAATTTCCTCCATTTGTACACAATCTGTCTGACTGTGGATTGGTGGAGTCCAAACTCTTGAGGGATGGTTTTGTGACCTTTACCAGCCTGATGAGCATCAACAACTCTGTACGTTTTTGCGTTGCTGTATTGATGAATACAACAATGCACTGAATACAAAGATAATAGTATTATCCTGGACATATGACACTGTTTCAGGACGATTCCATTTGCTGCAATGGGTTGTCTTACATATATAGTAGTCGACTGCCCAGCACTGCCAAGCCATTTGGCTCTTGAGCAAAGGCCATTAAGCAGTTGCTTGGATTAGACCATGTAGGAGAGCAGTTGTAAGTCACTCTGGATAAGTGCATGTGCTAAATGCTTGGAACGTATTCGTAAAACCTGAACAATATGTGTTTATCTGGTGCCTTCTGTCCAATATGGATCTTTTCTTACTTTCTCAATTTAAGATGCTGAATCCTCATCCAGTCCGTCTGTACCATTCTGTGTCCATCTCGCTTTCCTGGCTGGTTTGTTTAGTTGTAGATGAGCCATGAGACAAAATCAATATGCGTTTATGTGCAAAACAGCTTCCACTGTTGTTTTTACTCAATAATTAACATAATAACAAACATTTTATCACTTAAAATATTTATACACTACTGTGCAAAAGTCTTAGGCCACCATTAGATTTGCTGTTTTAGCAATATAAATATCTGTCTCCTTTTTAGTATACAGCCAGAAAATACAGGAACATTTATATGCAATATTAAAAAATTAAACAAACACAAACCACCACAGAATACAGACCTAGATATTATCGAGGCAGTCTGGGATCACCTAGACAGAAAGAAATAAAAGACAGACTAAATCTAAAGACGAACTCTGAAAGAACCCTCGTATAATATATCACAAAAATTCAGGGCAACCTCCCCAAAAGAGTTCAGTATGTGTTTAGTGCCAAGGGAGGTCACAATAAATAGTGACGTCTGCCTGCAGAACCTATTTTGTTCTGATAATGGTGTTTTTTAATTTTGGGTACATACTGTATGTCCTGCATTTTCTCTTTGTATTTTAATAAAGAGACTGAGAAATAATTACATACGGTCATTATACCATTTCTAAAAAACAACTGATAGTGGCGTAAGACTTTGTTTGTGAAATATTACTGATAATTGCCATGTCCATCAATCTCATTAGCTCTTTTATGGACTAGATTTATCGAATACAGTCATTTGTATGATTTAGGTCGGTGAAATATTGCATCCTAAAGTTGCAGTAATTTCTGTCAGAGTTCCTGTGTAGAACTACAAGAGCTCCACAAGGAGCTGACTGCAGATAATATTGTTGTAGTCAAGACCATACCAGGAGTGGCCAAGACCGAGACCAGATCAAGATTTTTTTTTTCCATCGTACAAGAATAAAAAAAAAAAAAGAAAAAAATTGTAGTTTACTTGTACATTAATTATACAATATACAATTATAATAATTAATTATATAATAATAATTATATAACTATTAGTAAATAATATTTCATGTATTTACTAAAATATAAATTATATATAGCTTAAAAAGACTAATTATTATTATATTATAGTCTTAGTCAAACTAAGGCAGTGTAACTTTTGATGGTGATGATTCTGTTTCGTCAGTTTCTTCTCTCAAACTTCATAAGTCAAGTCAAGTCAAGTCAGATTTATTTATATAGCGCTTTTTACAATGGAGCATTGTCTCCTAATAACTACGTCCAATCCCAAATTGAGCAAGCCTAGGGCGACAGTGGCAAGGAAAAACTCCCTAGTTCTAGGAAGAAACCTTGGGAGGACCCAGACTCAAAAAGGGACCCAACCTTCTTGGGCATAAAAGTCACCATATAAAGTCAACTGAATATAGCCAACACCATCCATTCTATCTCTTTTTATTAGTAAATGTGAAAGCATAAAAATAATAACTGCAGAGTTTGCAGACATTGTAAAATGAATGGGCGAAAATGCACAGGAAGTCTTAATGTCAGACTATTAAACATTAAATGTGTTCATTGATTGGATACTGAATGGAAGAGCAGTAATATGTTTTTCAGCCAATCTCAGTGCAGATTTTATTGAGGTGTGTGGAAAATGACTGATTTATTCGGTTGAATGGATTATTGATATTCAAACAATGATATATTCAGACAAGCATTGTTTCATTGCTGTGCACGTACCTGTGACTGACATTTTTAAGGGAATGCCCTAAATCTCCTGTTATTGGTAAGTAATGGTAAGTGCTATATGGCCATTAGTGGTTAATGTGTCCTATTGTAAATGATATAACATGTAATGGATATCAAAGACACATGACGCTATGTTTCCCAATCACTTGCCTCATCATACATGTTAAGTGTTTTGAACACTTTATGAACAGGAACTGCAGAGTGTGGGACTTGTGTATTGAAAACAGTGCATGTAATGTATTGTGACCGAAGGTGTACGATCCGTTCTTGTGATGATGCTATACACATGCAATTTCTGAATAGCCCTACCTGCAATGAACAATGTGATCCCTATCCAGACACGTCCTCTTAAAGCCTCTACACAGACAAATGCATTCATTTCAGCAAAGACAAAGCTTTACGCTAGAATGTATGTAATATCAATGGGATGTGTGTGGATAGGACAGAACTTTGTCTTTGCATGCTTGACTTTGTGTGGCATGTTGTCAGCTCTAGTTAAACAGTTTGAGTCGTAAGCAGTATCATGATAGGTCAGGAACAAGAAAACAGGAAATGAGAGTAGGCTATAGGAAAGAAGTGTAAGCAAATCTGGCTACAAAGGAAAACCCCTTTTGTTCTGGATTGCAGAAACCGGTCCTGCACACAGGACTCTACACGGACTGGTCGATGACTAGTGGCACAACTTTTAACGCATTCACACATTCAGGTTGGAAAGGAGAGGATGTCGAATAAAATAAAAATGCTTTACCAAACACAATTCCAGCATTTTCAGATTTCGCACAATGCAGCTACACTTAACCCCAAACACAAGACGCCCACATGGGGAACAGAAAACAAAGAGAGAAAGGGCATGTAGGACAAAGGGAAATCAGGTCAGCTATGCCACCAGTAATTCAGCCGTGATTAGACCCCCCATTATGGGCTTCCCTCTCTATTAGGGACCCACAGTACTGTACATTTCCCAGGTGTACAGTTGTTGTTCATAGAAATATCATCTTGAAAAACAATGGCAAAGTCTTGAAACACAAAAAGGAGAGTGCAGGGTGGACCTAAGTCATGTAATACTGCAGTAGGGGTGGGCGATATGCTAAAAAAATGCTATAATCAAGATAAAGACTTTTCATGATTACACGATATTTATCACGATATATATATAATAATTGCAGACAAAAGCATCATTAGCAGCAGATTCTTTTAAAACTACTGTTCAAATACTATCCCAAAATTAGTAGTGATTTTTTTTTTATTCAAAATGTGCTGCACTTATTTACTCTTTATAACGAAACAAGCACGATAACAAAACGTCTGCGATAAAAATATCATATTGCCCAACCCTATACTGCAATATTATACACTAACCTCAACGGTTTGATAATTACAGTGGTTTCAGCTAGCTACCGCGTTTGTTTTTTACCTGAAACTGTGATCTACTGGTTATTGTGAAATGCATGCAATAGGAAAGAAAATCATAGTCTAGAGTGGAGCTGGTGAACTGTTACGAAACAAATCTAATGTGCAATATGTAATGTAAAAGTGTTGAAATGGAACTGGGACAGCCCCCAAATAATGGTCAGTGTTGATTATCAGAACAATAAAGCAGCACTTAAAATCTATGTTGGAGATTTGGTTGATGATATATGACGGTATAATTGGTTGTGCTTGGTTGGATGTTGTTACAACTACTGAGATGTCCATGCATTAAGCTACTGATACTTACGTTGCAGACAGTAGACTATGTATATGAAAACTCTATTATGCATCTATGGATGATGATCTAGTTAAACCAAAGGCATTAACTGTGAACCTTACTAACCAACTGTATATACAAGAAATGATCCTTTATAGCAGGGCTGTCCAAACTTTTTCAAAGGGGGCCAGATTGGGACCATAATCTTAAACACTATGGGTCTCTCTTCTTTCCAAATTATATTCCAAACATTGTATTCAAAACACGAAAAAACACCAAATGTACAGAGCAGTTCATATTTAACTGCTGAATTTCATTTTAGCGCAACAACTGCAGAATATCAAGAAGTGGAAAAATACCGGCCAACGTACTGGCAGTGTATTTGGGCTGAACCATTTTCTTCAGCATTTACGCACTAATAAGCATCTTTGAAACAATGTCAAGTGTATTACTCAGATGCTATGCATGACCAGACCTGAACTCGATAGCAAAGCAAGTCCTTAAAACTTTTAAGTCTCATAACCAAACTAAACTATGTACTGTACAAATAGTCCTTGTGTTACATTCAAACCAGACGCACTAGAAACTTGTGAGTGGTGCTGTTATGATCTCGATTGCATTACCGTATTTTTCGGACCATAAAGCGCACCGGATTATAAGGCGCGATATCAACGATCGGCTGCTAACGGATCTATTTCATACATAAAGCGCACCGGGTTATAAGGCGCATGAAATGAAACAAAAACTCTTAAGTTCCCGTCGGAAGCTCAGTTTGGTCTTTACCTGGCGTAGGGCTTCTTGCTTCCTCCACTTTCCGTACCATTGATTCGTTAATGTTGAATTCTCTCACAGCTTGCTCTATGTCCATGTTGTACTGCGTGACTGATAGGGTTGAGTTTGAATCCGCTTCGAAAATAAATGAATGAATGCACGTACCTGCACATACCGTATTACTCCGCGATGCTGCGCACTACGGTTGCCGTGAGCTCGGTAACTTACCAAGGCCGTGCTAAAAACATTTTGGGACAGATTTATGAGCGCCGTGTACCATCTACAATCGGTTCTAGGTCAGGAAGCACAACCAGAATTATATTCATACATTAGGACGCACCGTATTTAAAGGCGCACTGTCGATTTTTGAGAAAGTTAAAGGATTTTAATTTGCGCCTCTATGGTCCGGAAAATACGGTATATGAGTTACATTTACAGCAATTTAGCAGACATCCTTATCCAGAGCGACTTGACAATTGATACAATCTTACAATCCAAGCAGTTGTGGGTTAAGGGTCTTGCTCAAGGTCCCAACAGTGGCACCTTCTGATCCAGAGTCCAGTACCTTAACCACTAGGCTACCACAGTCCCACAAAGCTGAAGTTAAACGCACCACTCAATCTACACGTTGCAAGCCCCAGCTGGGATTGAACCCAGGCCCTCCAACTCTGAGGTCTACAATAGCTGGCTCTACTCACAGAGCCACCAAGGCTAGTTAGGTCTGGTTTGACACACAAGATGTCATGTGAATGGAGATCAGTCAGGCTGGACCTTTAATTAACTTACATAAAGCTAAAGGAAAAATTGCAACGGGCCAGTGGGCCACTAGTAATGTACTCTTAAGTGATGCTGCACACCAATTAAAATCAGTCCACGGGTTGTATATTGCATTTTGATTTATTTTAAATTGAGGTTAGATCCCATTTCGTTTGAAGTAAATATGTCCCAAAGTCTGAAAATCAGTATGAAACCTGAAAAATTATTGAACACATTCTTTGAAATGAAGCCAACCTTTTTTGTTTAATGAAAAAAAGTATGATTATCTGTGTACAACTAGTCAAAGCTCTGTTTGCTAGCCACCTACTCTCCAGCATTGCGTGTTCTGGTGAAATTGATCTGATATTGTCACTACTTGCTTTCACATTTACAGGATTTAGCAGATCTTATGCGGAGCGGCTTAGAGAAGTGCTTTGTATCTCCCATAGTAGACGACTCATACCAGTACCCAAAACCAAAAACAACATCCAGTTAAAATCCTGTAAGGATATGGATGTAGGTAAGTCCACCAAACAGTCATATTGTGTAAGTGTTGTTTTTCAATATGTAAGAGGGAGTTTCAGTCTCCACTTAAGTCCTGAGTGGCAAAAGGTGAGTCTTTTGCATCTGCCATTTGAAGACAGCAAAGTCTCTCAGACATATAGTTAATTCCACCACCTGGGTGCCAGTATGGAGAAAAGGCTTGATGCTTTTCTTCCCTTAAACTTCAGTGATG
The DNA here is from genome assembly GCA_025084515.1 of Ancistrus triradiatus. NCBI lineage: Eukaryota > Metazoa > Chordata > Actinopteri > Siluriformes > Loricariidae > Ancistrus > Ancistrus triradiatus. Next base: position 6,519 of record JAJAGP010002441.1, on the reverse strand, counting down.
GATCCAGTCATAAAGGGGAACGAAGTGTACAGAGCAGGGTTGAAAGCCTTTATAAAAAAGTCGCTGGTCTGTTTTAATCCAAGCTTCAGGGTTTTTTGAATCTGATGCAGACAGTTACAGGGAGCCAGTGAAGAGAATCCTTGGGTAAATTGCACCCCACTGTTTTTTTTTTTTTTTTTTAATACAACAGTCGCTTACTGAAACACTTGGTATATAACATTTCAAACATCTCACAACAATTTAAAAAACACAATACAAAAAAATGACTGTACTTGTTCTAGAAATTAAACCACCCTCCATATTGTATAATAATGCATACAAGCAGGGTGGGCAATATGATGATATTTTATCGTATCGTGATAATTGTTACCGTGATAGACGATATTGCTTTATGAGCATATCGTCAGTGCTGAAAGAACACTGACCAACTGCATGTTTTCATTGAGTAATGAGTCCTGTTCAGTTGGATGACGTGCAGGACATTGAGTTATAAGTCACTTTAAGTATGGAATAATATTTTAAATAGTAGTTTATAAGAATCTGTATGCTACTGATGCATTTTGTCTGTGCTCCCATGTATCGTGGGTAATATCGCATATCGTGATGAAATGTCTTTAAATATCGTGATATTTTTACCATATCGACCACCCCTAATACAAAGTGTTCAATAAAACAGCCATACAAATTTCAAAACGTTCTGAACTCTGAACCAATTCAGTCCATTAATTGCGTATACACTCACATCTATGATTACAGTCTAATAATCCTACACCCAGCCTATTTAAAGCTATGAATGATGAGATATTTTGTATCCATTAACATTAAACTGAGGGGGGGAAAAAAACTACTAGCTTGAATAAGTGACGCATAAAAGGTTTTATATAAAAACACTTAGTTCCACTCATGACTTTTCAATTTCAATAGGGTTGTGGACTTGGACAAATGTAAACATGAAAACCGTAATCACCAGCTGTTGGCCAGACTCCTGGGCCGGGAGCAAGATCAATATATGGGTACATCAGGTAGGCCCCACTTTAAACCGAGGAGTTTAAAACGTATACTGTAATATATCATAATGTAGCATACCGCAAACATCATTGACACAAAGCTATATTTTATAATAGTGTTGACTATCTCATGTAATTTATTGAATATCGTATTGAAAGTGAAAAACAAATGGATATCGTTCATGACGCACTCCATTTCCCAGCGTTCATCATCACTCCTGCCCACGTCACTCCCCATGTCCACAGGCTGAATGGGTGTTTATGTATATTATTGGATTCCCATCAGAAAGTAAGTCAATCAATCATAAAATGGGAAGACTACCTGTAGAGCTTTGAAAATATTCCTTTCCCCAGACGCAATAGCAAAAAATGATGCACTCTTCAGAAAAACAGAGGTACAGAGTGGACAAGACGGTTCTACACTGATATCATCTGTAGGAGGTACTTTAGGAAACCATAGGAAATATTTTACTCAAATCCATCATTAAAATTATTTCAACTCTCTCAATTGTCTCTGTACAGAAGCCAGAAGAGATGGGACTGTTCAGATATAAGAACTTGCTGCAATTGGCCAGAGCAGCAGAGAGCGGTTGGAGGATTCCTCCTTTACAATCGATTCTCTGGCTATAATCCCTGATTCTTACCATCTAGACGTCTTTTCCCCGAGGTATCAGCAACCTCAGTTTCATCCATCTCCATTGGCTGGGATGGCTGCATTTCCCAAGATGTTTGGTCGTGATCATCCAGTGAGGGTGGAGGAGCGGCCATATCAAAGGACACCAGGGAAACCTGCAGCTTCAGCAGGTTCTCCAGGTCCTCCTCCAAGTCATCAGCAGAGCAGCCATCTGCTTGCGATCGCGTGTTTGCGAAATATCCACTCCTGCTTGCTGCAAAATAATCATGTAGTGCAGGTTCAGCTAGGTAACAGGAATGGCTATTCGAGCCAGGAGGGCACACGACAGCTGTGTTGATACCAGGTAGTACTTCCATGGCTGGTAGTTCAACGGCAGGGTAAAATATGTTATGTGCTGGCTGGAGATCCTCGACACGCTGCTCATCATATTCCAGGTTAAGATAGGGTATTTCAGTGGTCTGGACACTGAGGGCCTGGTTCACGTCATGCAGCTCCACCTCACATTCGCAGACAGAGGGGCCGTCGTTGAGAATAGGCTCACACTGACGGATTGTCATCACGTGCTGGTCGATCAAAGGACTTATCTCCCCTACCAATGCCTCCTCTTCGCTATCGACACATTCTTTTTCAAACCAGTCTGGATTCTCTGACTGGTAAGCCTGGAAACTTTCGATAGCTTCCCTTAAGGCATTTCCAGAGGGGCACTTGAAGTACTCATCGATGCCAATGCCTTCAATGGTGTGCACCTTCCCTCGCTGATATTTCTCCAGATCCAGGATTCGAAAGAAGAGCTCTTCAAAGTGCTTCATGAGCTTGTACTTGATTGAAATATCAAACATGGACGGCACGTCACGTTCTCCACTGATGTCCTCGAAATATGCAACCAAATACCTGCCATAAGAGGCAGGTCGCTGCATGTCGGGTGTAATCAGCTGCAGAGCGTACGTGAGCATGTCTCCCATCGGTGAGCGGACGTCCTCGCGCAAGTTGACCCGAGGTCCCCCGCACATGGCCCCCCACTTGGCCTGCACTCCTCGTGAGCAGAGGACCAACACCTTATCCGAAGACTGCTCTATTCGATACTCGGTCCATGGCAGACGACCCATGGTTCCGATAGAGGCCGTGTCCAGAAGGTCCAGATAAACCTCTGTGCCACACTTGGCCCTCAAGAAGGCGCACAGCTTTAGCACTATGTCAGTGTATTTAGGGTGGTCTCTTGAGTAGATGATCAGCACGGATCGCTCAGCAGCGACAGGAACTTCTTTTGAAGAGGGGAACTGTGTAAGATTTTTCGTTAAACCTGTGACCAAATATATGAAATTGGAAACTTTTGTTAGCAGAACTCATCAATATGTAGCAGTCATTTCATTCTTAAGTGTTTCCTGTTGTTCTCTAGCAGGGAGCCTATAAGCTGAGAACATTACTGATACATTGCATTAGGTACGCCTCCTTGTTTCTACACTCGTCATCTATTTTATCAGTTCCACTTTCCATACTGAAGCACTTTATAGTTCTGCCATTACAGACCATAGTTCCTCGGTTTCTCTACATACTTTTAGTCCCCTTTACTCCAATGTTCTCTAATGGTCAGGACCCCTATCCACCACAGATCAGGTACTATTTGGGTGGTGGATCATTCTCAACACGTGGCGGTGGTGCGTTAAGTGTGTTTTTCTGGTATAATTGGATCAGACACAGCAGTGCCGCTGGAGTTGTTAAACTCATTGTGCACTCTATTAGACACATCTACCTTATTGTTCCAGCTTGTAGATGTAAAGTCAGAGACAGTAGCTCATCTGTTATTGCAGTTGTATTGGTCATCCTCAATCCTTCATCAGTGCTGACAGAATGCTGGTGGCTGTACATTTTTGGTTTCTGGACTATTTTCAGTCCAGCAAAGACACGGAGGTGTTTAAAACCTCCAGTAGCACTAACACACCAGCACCATATCAGTGATAGTGCAGTGCCGAGAATGACCCACCACCCAAACAGTAGCTGATCTGTGGTGGTCCTGATCATTAGAGAACAGAGTAAAGGGGACTAGCAAAATATGAAGAGAAACAGATGGACTACAGTCTGTAATTGTAGAACTACAAAGTGCTTAAGTGGAACTGATAAAATGGACAGTGAGTGTAGAAACAAGAAGGTGTAACTAATACAGTGACCAGTGAGTGTGTATGAGACATGTCTAGAGCTGATAATGTAGATGTAAATCAGATTGCATACCCTGATCATCCTTCCTGCGACGCAAACAAATGACCCCGATGGCACAAACACCAAAGAGTAGGATCATCAGCCCAGCAAAAACAACCCAAATCCAAGGATTTGCAGGCGGTGACAGAGGTGGCCCAACGGCTTAAGGAAGTAAATAAAAAAAAAACTTATGAAAAAGAAGCAGGTGACTTCATTTGAACCACATTAAGTCAAATTATGTCCTACTTGTGCAGATGTTGAAAACCTGCTCCACTTTCCGTTTGCAGTCATTTTCACACTTCTCAAAGAAGGGCTGGACCTAAAGGAGGAAAATGTGCACATGTAATAAAAAAGGTGCATAAATAGAGTTTTACAGTCTATAAATGGAGAATACAGACTACAAGCAACCTTGCAGAAACTTTCATTAGAGACATACCTCGACAGTGAAACTGCAGCATGTGTGAGGCCAAAACTCAAGGTCAAACGTAACATTTAGGGACGATCCATTATTCTGTACAAGAGAAAAAATACCAAATCATGCCATCAAAAACAGGCTTGAGTCCGATTTTTACAACGGAAAAAAACCACACAATATTAACACCCTCCTTCATACAGAGTCCGAAACTGATGGACTGCAACACTGCGTAAAATTTGTAATCAGAACTTCTGTGTTGTTCGTTGTTATTTCTGTCCAGAGTTGCATTATTTTTTCCCCAAGATCTTGTATTGATGGGAGATTTGGACCACTGCAGTCTTCCACCCAGTCTTCTCCAGCACATCTCAAAGATTCTCAATGGGATTCAGGTCTGGACTCTGTGGTGGCCAATCCATGTGTGAAAATGATGCCTCATGCTCCCTGAACCATTCTTTCTCCAATTGGAGCCCGATTAATCCTGGTATTGTCATCTTGGAATATGCCCGTGCCATCAGGGAAGAAAAAATCCATCGATGGAATAACCTGGTCGTTCAGTATATTCAGGCAGTCTTCAGGCAGTTATTTGATTCTTTGATCAAATAACGTTACTGAACCCAGTAACCACAAATCATAGCTCTGCCCCCACAGGCTGGTATGGTAGGCACTAGGTACAGTGATGCTTGAAAGTTTGTGAACCCTGTAGAATTTTCTAGATTTCTGCATAAATATGACCTAAAACATCATCAGATTTTCACACAAGTCCTAAAAGTAGATAAAGAGAACCCAGTTAAACAAATGAGATAAAAATATTATACTTGGTCATTTATTTATTGAGGAAAATTATCCAGTATTACATATTAGTGAGTGACAAAAGTATGTGAACCTCTAGGATTAGCGGTTAATTTGATTGTGAAATTAGACTCAAGTGTTTTCAATCAGTGGGATGACAATCAGGTGAGTGGGCACCCTGTTTAATTTAAAGAACAGGTCCACATACTTTTGCCACTCACTAATATGTAATATTGGATCATTTTCCTCAATAAATAAATGACCAAGTATAATATTTTTGTCTCATTTGTTTAACCAGGTTCTCTTTATCTACTTTTAGGACTTGTGTGAAAATCTGATGATTTTTTAGGTCATATTTAGGCAAAAATATAGAAAATTCTAAAGAGTTCACAAACTTTCAAGCACCAGTGTATGACGGGTGCATCACTTCAAGCGCCTCTCTTCTTATCCTGATGCGCCCATCACTCTGGAACAGGGCAAATCAGACCACATGACCTTCGTCCATTGCTTCTTCCATTCCAATCTTTATGCTCCCTAGCAAACTGAAGCCGGTTAGCCTCACTGACAAGTGGTTTTCTTAAGGCCACACAGCTTGACACTGTGCATGTGGAAATGCTCTTACTTTCACTATTATACACATCCCTGAGTTCTACTGTTTTTTTTTCTACGATTTGATTTCACCAAACATTTAAGTGATCACGATCATTCAAGATGATGTTTCCACACTGTCCTTCCACTTTTTAATAAAGCTTTGGACAGTTCTTAACCCGATTTTAGTAATGTCAGCAATCTCCTTAGATGTTTTCTCTGCTTGATTCATGCCAATAATTTGACCCTTCTGAAAGAGAGGAACATCTTTTCCACGACCACAGGATGTGTCTTTTGACATGGTTGTTTAACAAATGAGAAGCTACTCACTGCATCAGTTAGGGTTAAATAACTTGTTGCCAGCTGAAACATAATCACCAATAATTATTTTCCGATAGAAGGCTCTTACCTATTTGCTTAGTTAAATCCAGGTGGTGACCTTTTTTTTTGGCGAGACTGTGTGTGTATGTGTGTGTGTGTGTGTGTGTATATATATGCAGTAGGGCAAAAAAGTATTTAGTCAGCCACTGATTGTGCAAGTTCTCCTACTTAGAAAGATGAAAAAGGTCTGTAATTTTCATCATAGGTACACTTGAGAGACAAAATGAGAAAAAAAATCCAGGAAATCACACTGGATGATTTTTAAAGAATTTAATTGTAAATCATGGTGGAAAATAAGTATTTGGTCACTCATAAACAAGCAATATTTCTGGCTCTCACAGACCTGTAACTTCTTCTTTAAGAAGCTCTTCTGTCCTCCACTCGTTACCTGTATTAATGGCACCTGTTTGACCTCGTTATCTGTATAAAAGACACCTGTCCACAGCCTCAAACAGTCAGACTCCAAACTCAACCATGGCCAAGACCAAAGAGCTGTCGAAGGACACCAGGAA